>CAUYQG010117467.1:0-134496 GCA_963574415.1 Tarsius wallacei
GCCTGTAATTCCGGCTACTCGGAAGGCTGAGGCGGAAGGATCGCCGGAGCCCAGCAGGTCGAGGCTGCGGTGGCCGGGAGCGGCCACTGCACTCCAGTCTGGGTGATCGAGTGGGACTCCAACTCAAAAAAAAAAAAAAAACAAGTTTTGGCAAGAATTTATGATTTCTTAATCTTTGAAAGAACCCAAAATTTCCTTTGTTGGTCCTCTTTATTGTACATTTGTCTCTTTTATTTCATTAATCTCTGATATAATGTTTTCTATTTATTTACTTCTACTTTCCTTGTATTTATTTGTTGATCTATCTCTAACTTATTTTGTTGGATACTCAGACTGATTATTTTCAAATTTTCTTTTTCTAATATTTGCATTTGGAGCTATAAATTTCCCTGTAAGCATGGCTTTAGCTACAGCACGCAAATATATTTTACCAGTCAGTTCAACATACTTTATGATTTCCATGTGATTTTTCCTTGATTCATGGGTTTAGAGATTTATTACTTAATTTCCAAATGTAAAAATTTTGCAAAGAAGTTTTTGTTAGTAGCTTCTAGCTTAGTTTCACTTTTGTGAGAGAATATAATTGGTATGATTACATTGATTTGAAATATATTGGGAACAGCCTATGGGTCTACATGTGGTTAATTTTTTATAAAACTACATGTACACCTGAAAATAATGTATTTTCTATTTTTTGTTCAATACAAATGTTTAATACAAGTCAGATGAACTTTATTATATCTTCCTTAGTCTTTTTTTTTTTAATTTTAAAGATGTGGGGTACAATTCAGGGCTAAGTACACAAATGTTCATTATTCAGGTACCTTTGTTGATGAGGTATGTCCCCCCGCCCCCCGCAGCAGAATCCCACTACTGCCAATTACACACCCCTGTCCTCCCCCAGCAGTTTTCCAATTCTAACAATCCTTATCTTATAGTATTATGATAATTTTTCAAGGTCCACTTATAAATGAGAACATGTGATACTCAGTTCTCTGTTTTTGTGATAGATCACTCAGTATTATAGACTCTAAGTCCATCTAAGTTGCTATGAAGTTCATAATTTTGTCCTTCTTTATGGCTATGTAATATTCCATCATGTATATGTACCGCATTTTTTTAATCCAGTCCTCTTTTGATGGTTGGTTCCATGTTGTTGCTGTTGTGAACAGTGCTGCAGTAAATGTGTGTGCAAGTATCTTTTTCATAGAGTGATTTGAGTTCCTCCAGGTATATTCCCAGTAGGGGGATTGCAAAGTTGTATGGAAAGTCGATTTTTAGATCTTTTAGGAATCACCAAACTGTTTTCCACAGAGATTGTACTAGTTTACACTCCCACCAACAGTGTAGTGGTGTTCCCTTTTCCCGGAATCCTCTTCAGCATCTTGTTTTTTGAGTTATTGATGATGGCCATCCTGACTGGAGTTAGGTGGTATCTCAGTGTGGTTTTAATTTGCATTTCTTTGTTAACTAGTGAGACTGAGCATTGTTTCATCTATCTGTTGACTGCTCGTATGTCTTCTTTTGAGGACCTGATAAACGAATCAATTTTAATTATAGTTTGTAGATAATATAATTATTGATGTATTTGAAATTTCTGTTGTCATCTTAAGTCATCCTACTATTTGTTTTCTGTTTGTCCTACCTATTTTATATTTTTTTCTCTCACTTGCCTTCTTTTGAGTTAAATATTTCCTCCTTTAATAGGATATCTGGTAATCTTACATTCTTTAACTATCTTTTTAATGGTTACCTTCTGACTTATTAAAGTCTAATATAAATTAACACTTGTATTACTTAATAGATAATGTAAGTATCATAAAAGAGTAATTTTTTTTTTAACTCTCTCACCTTTTATGTTATTCTTGTCATGTATTTTAGAAAACATATCTTAAATCACCACGGGTCATTATTATTTACAGTCAATATTTGTTTAGTCTTGTAATATTAGAATGCTTTAAGTGCTGATTGTGTAGAATAGTGGCCTATTGGAATGCATATGCATTTTCTTAATGAAGCAATTATGTGTGTAAGAGAATGTCTTCTAAGTCAGTTTAGACATATCTACTTATTTTCCTTTCCCATGATTTATTCTTTAATAATATAGCTCTTGTTTTATCTGGTGTCATTTTCTCCCTTGTTTCTTTAATTCATATAGAATTTAACTCATCTTTGTATAATTATTTTATTGCTAGTAAACTTGCTATATTTTTTTATTTGAATAATTTACCCATGGAATCATTTGGGTTTTTTGTGTATATGTTCATATCAGTAAAATGGATGGATTTAGTGATAGTGATCACTCATGTCTTTCATTAACTGTGATGATTGTTTTTGATTTCTCTTATCTGGTTAAAGAACTTCCTTTTTATTTGGTGTAGCCCTTAGTTTGATGAGGATTTTTATGTCCTCAACTTGGCTTCTTTTAGCTAACATTATGTTTATAGGATGTATCAGTGTAATTGTATTTAGTTTAGTTTGTCCATTCTTACTGCTTTAAAATATGGGTCAATGTATTCATTCTATTATGAATGGATATTTGATACAAAAGTTTTTAATGTGTCTGTCTCCTATGCTCTGCTGTGAGAATCTTGTAATCTGGGACTATGTCTTGTTCATTTGTGACCTAGTATGTTTCATGGCACATGGTACACACTCAGTAAATATTTAGTTGGTCATTGAAAGATTCTTATTTCTTATGCAAGTATCACATTTATTGAAATATTTGGAGTAAATTTAAATATTCTAAAATTTAAAAATTCAAATACTGTTGTAGTTTGTGCTCAAGTTGGTGATATTCTTTTATAACAAAACTGATCTCTACTCTTTCTACTGTCATCTATTATTGCTGTTTATTTTTGCATTTGTTGAAATTTATTTATACATTTTATTATATATATATATGGTCTTTTATGGTCATTTGACTGCTTAATTTCTCCATAGAGTGTACATGTATTTTAACGTCAGGGACTTTGTTATTTCTCTCAAAGTACCCTGTTTAATACTAGGCTATTATAAGAGTTCAGGTAATATTAATTCACTTTACTAAACACACTTTTATATGTACTTCAATGTCTATACCAGGGTAGTTGAATTTGTCCATCAGAGAGATTTTTTAAAATCTGAATTTTAAAAGTAAATTGTATTCTTTGTCCACAGAGTGAAGGCAGGAGAGCTTTTAAAATGGAATATGATGATGAACCACATGCTTCTAAAAAAGATGAGGTCGATAGGGCTGTGATATTGTTTAAACCAATGGTATCAGAGCCGATTCATATACACAGAAAGTCTCCACTTCCAAGATCTAGGAAGATGGCTACAAATGAGGTAAGTACATGTGTCACCGCATGTTTTCCATAAAGGAAACTAACTGTATTTTAATAAAACAGAAAAGAAAATACAGCTTTGATCATAGAGCTTGGGATCCTAATAAATTTTATCAGTTTTGTCTTTTTAAAATAAATTTCAAAAACATAGAGGCAGTTAGAAAATATAGAGATTAGTTTTATAATTTGGAGTTTTATGTATCATCATAACAAAATTGAATACAAATATGAAATAAGGTCTTTCTAGGAACTTGATAAACTAATCCTTTTTTTTTTGTCTTGTCACTTTAGGTTATTCTTCAGTTAAAAAAAAACTTCTTAAAAAGTCTGATTTAATAGGTCAGGAATAATTTTTGGTTAAAAATTAAAATTTCCAGAGATGCTTTAGCAGTAACTGATTCCAATGACAGTGTAGATTAAGAAATGAAATTCCAGATTATTAGCCTGATTGCAAAGTCTAAATAGGAATTTTAAATTTGAAGATATAATTGAAAAATTTGCCTTTTTATTAAGATCTGTAAATACACTAGAATAATTCTTGTAATCAATAATAGAATAATACTTAAATGACTGCTAAGTAACAACAGGAAAATTTGGTAGTTAGAATGAAGTTTGGTAAGTAAAGCTTTAACATCTGTATATGTTTTGGTATTTTAAATAACTTATTTTGGGTTATCTACACTTTTTATAGAATTATTCTCCCAGCATTGATTGAGGTCAGTGCTTATAAATGTTTTCTAAATGCTCTTGTAAAAGTATAAAGCAAGAAATTAACTTTAAGTTAGAAAGAACCATCAACTTTTACGTTAGAAAAAATTTTTTTTATTTAAATATACCAAGTGTGAAGAATTAGTTTTAACATTATTTAGCAGTTGATGGGTAAGAATATAAACAGTAACAACAGTGAAGACTTTTTTATGTTCATTTCTGCAGCCCCAAATTATACAACATATGTGTTCTATGATTTTCAAATTTCAAGTACACATGTGCTCTAATTTGACAATTTTGTATAAGAAGAAATCTTATCAATAAAGTACATTCTTATAACTTTATAATAGAAATTATATACTAATTAAAATAATTAAGGATGAATGTGGCATTTTAAGTTAAGTTAAGGTAGTTTTAAAAAGAGGATAACTAACAATTACAGAATTTATGATTTGTTCTCTTACAGTTTAATTGAAAAAATGAGAGATCTGGGGTTATATTCAGTTATTCTTAATTTCAGAAAATTGGGAAATGACCTATATTAATATAACCCAAACTACTCTTTATGTGAGGGCAGTGATTTTGATGTGCTGTTGAACAACAATCTGTAGTTAATCAAATTGTTCAGATTTTCACAGCAAAACCCTCTCCTCTGCCCCCCAGAGAGCCTATATATAACACTGATACAGCAAAATGTATTGTTAAAGTCTACATTTTGCAACTCCTCTATGTTTATAGGACCTTCAACAAAATCACTGCCCTTGTTAGAACACATTTATATACTTTTTTTCTCATAATACAGTAAATAGTTGATTTCAAGAGATGATTTCTATGCCATGCTAAACTTTTACTTCCATAAGGTAAATTACTCAAGTAAAACCTTGAAGACTTTTTCCACTGTCCACCATCTCCATGGATATCAGAAGTTTGTACTTCCAAAAGACACACAGAGAAAAAGACTATTCTCTTCATTTTGTGCAAGTAAATTTTACTCTGTCCTCACTGTCTGAAACCTGAACACGCAAACATGTAAAATGAGAATGTTTGCTGCATATTTTGCCGACTTAATTCTGTAATTCTACTTAATCTCTGGAGGGAGTAAACAAATAGATAGCTTGAAAGTATAAACAAATGCAATTTGAGTCTATGTTATGGTCTCTGATTTTTTTTTTTTAATGTCTAGTGGATAGTTTCTTTTTTTCCAGGTTACATACATCTCTTTAATTTTTGTACAATTCTTTAGTGCTTTGGGTTGAAAAGTTCACCAAAAATTTAACACAGAATCTCTTGAATATCTAAAAATAAGCAGAATACTTCTATATTTTAAAAATTGTTAAAAAAAATTAAAATATTTCCAGTTTTAAGCAATATAAATATTTTGTATTTTAAAGTAATAAGCTATTTCTATAATTGTTATCACATACAATTAGATTTATAAGGCATTCCCATCAAATTCTCAAATATTGAAATATTTGGCTCCCAAATTACTGTTTAATAGTTTTTAAAAATATTAATAAGCAAATAGAAACTGTATTTTTTTTTCTTTCTGATCATTTGGCTCTGTTGTATCTAACTTTGCATGCTCTGCTTTTTTTTTTTTTTTTTTTTTTTTTTGCCCCCTTTCTTACTTCCAGGAAGAGAGCCCCCTGAGTGTGTCTAGCCCAGAGGGTACTGGTACCTGGCTGCATTATACCAGTGGTGTGGGTACTGGGCGTCGAAGACGCAGATCAGGGGAACAAATCACTTCTTCCCCTGTCTCCCCCAAATCATTGGCTTTCACATCCAGTATTTTTGGCTCATGGCAACAGGTTTTTAAACTTTACTTCATTAAACATTTTTCCTCCCTGCATTCAGAGCAACAAACAGCTGTCTTTGAGGACATCTAATCCCTTGTATTTCACATCAGAGTAAATCCTTCTGTTTTTAAATTTTGAGTTCATTTAAAAATATCTATGATATATGACAATATTTGAGGGAAAGAAACCACTTACATCATTGCATGTGTTTGGCATTTTTACTGAGAAGATTTTAAATTCCAGGATTTAAAAAACAATAAGTAAATTGTATTCTGGAACTGTAGCTTGTTAATGAAATTATTTACAAAGGAAACAAATTTCTTTTTGACTTAGTGGTCCTTTAAAATATTCAGAAGCAAAATTATGTAATTTGATGTTAAGAAATGTAATAACTTTCCCACCACAATTGAAAAATTAGATTCCATTTGGAATTTGCTGAGAATCTAAACATTTGTTTAAAATACCAAAATTTATGTTGCCCAATGTTAATTAGCAGTATATATCTAATATTGATGGTTGGTTCTCTCCCTCATTATCTGCAAGTATCTAATTTAAGGGATACATATAGTATATTTTCATTTGAGCTGTATAGTTTTTTAATGCTCTCTTTAAGATAAAAGGAGGCAAGTGTAAATGTGCCCATCAACGACATGGGTCAAAAATAAAATGACTTCAGAAGGACTTTCTGTGATGATATTTGCAAACTTAAAATACAATGGTTTTGGTTACAATGGAAGGTCTGCTGTCACACATGACTTTTCTGATAATTTCAGTATTTCCTTTTGGAAATATAATGTATTTGATTATAGGAAAAGGGATTATGGTATCCATTAAGGCTGTGAATATTTAAAGGTTACTCTGATAAAGCCCATGCATGGATCAGTAATTGTATGGTGACCTCAACAGTCTCTGTCTGTCTTTTCTTTTGTTTGTGGTTGTTTTTTCCCCCTTCAAGTACAGGAGCTGTTTAAGAGTGGGCATTTGGCTTCTTTTAAGAGTGAAATTATATCAATCTATTAATTGTTTCTTTTCATCTGATCTTGTTTCATACTTGATGTTTCATTCTGAATGCCTGCTTCGCACCACTTCATTGCAAGGACCTCATATGAAATGGACTCCCTTCAAAAGGGGATCTTGCATGATCTTTCATGTTTTATGTCTTTCTACTAATATTTATCATACAGCTTATTAACCTTTGTCTGTCTGGAACAGGCTGCATATGAAGTGTGGACTTATGAATTTATTTTACTGTTTTACTTCATTTATTTTGCTTTCCTTATACAGGTTGTATCTGAAAATGCTAATTACCTGAGAACACCAAGAACTCTAGTGGAACAGAAGCAGAATCCTACCGTAGGTATGTGGTGTAAAGGATATTGTATTCCATACCCTTCTTGAATTCATGATTGTGCACACATGTAAATCTTAAGTGGTGAAAGCATGACCAAATGCTATGCTTTAGTTTTATTTAATGTGTACTAATTCAGAAATGTGGAGATATACAACTCAAAATAAAGTTTTGATAAAATGAATTAAGAAACAGCGTTTAATTTTGTTACATAACTCTTGAATGCCCACAGTGGTAAACACTTAGTTCACTTACCAGTGCTAGTTTTTAATCTTCTACTCTTTAAGTTAATTTGTAAAGGAAACTTCATGTCCCAGCTTACAGAGATAAAAAGATGCTATTGCATGGAAAAAAGAACTTTCTATTTTTCTGATTAAAAAATATTTTTAAAGTGAGGAGTACTTCAAATCCTGTGTGAGTATAGTAATTTTCCTTTGGAGCAACTCTTAAGGAAAACCTAAGCAAAACTAATGTACAGTGGTAGTTTTTATTAACCTATAAAACATAATTGATTCTTTGATAACATTCAAAGCAACATTGGAAAAGACCTTTCTAAACTCATTTGACTTTAAGCTCATGATTGATAAACTATATGAGATAAAAGCATATTATTTTCTGTAAACAGTTGTCTTAATAGGTTAAATGAAGATGTAAGTAAATTTCATTGTAAGTTTAAACCATATATGTACTGTAATCTCCATACTAAATATATGAACTGTGTTGATGCCTACATACTTGAGGATCTTTCTTTAGTTAATTATATATAGCTTGTATTGATAGTTTTTAATATTTCCATATTATCTTTATAGAAATGTATGTATTACCCCTTCTTATTGATGTATCATAGTATATTTCCTAAAAATTGATTTAATCCCAATGAAAGTTTTGCTTGGTTGTAAAGACTTTTGCTGCAAATTAAGCACTAATTAATACTGGCTGTTTTATTTGCTAATAATGTGTTTTATAAGTGGTCTTATTAATCAAGATCTCAAGTTATTTGTTAAGTATTAGAAACTTAAAGTGATTTAGTCTGAGTGGCTGAAAAAGACCTGGGTTTCTCATAAATAAATAGTAATTATGTACTTTATTTCATAAGAAAGTTTAGTAATTCTTAATTCAAAGGCATCAGGGAAGATTTGTCATTTATAGACATACATTTTAAAATATTGATTTACTATGACTATTTGTGCTAGGAGAGATTTTTAAAAATATGACCCTTACAAATTGACTAACAGAGCCCCTTCTTGTCCTAAATTAATTTTTATGGCAGTGTTTTTAATACTCTCTTATGATGTATATGTCTAATTATTGTGTGGGCATATTATGTTTTCTCAAAGATGACATTTTGTCCAGTGTTAAAGTACCCCATTTGTACATATGACAAATGGTGTCGATGATTAAAAGTGTTGTATTAAAATTGAAAATTGACATTACTAGGACATTATAAGTATATTGTAAGCCTGTAAGGCATTTCCAAAGGCTACCTTATGTGTGGTAAGAGCCATATTAATTGCATGCTGCATGAATTCCCAATGTGAATGGAAGAACACCCGTTGTGTATGTATTTTCTCTAACTCCCATCAGGGTCTCACTGTGCGGGCCTGTTTAGCACCTCGGTGCTCGGGGGTTCATCAAGCGCACCTAACCTACAGGATTATGCTCGTACTCATCGTAAAAAGCTGACCTCTTCTGGCTGCATAGATGGTATGTGCACACATGCACACACAGATTCATACCTACACCCACGCACACACCCATGAGCAGTATTTCTCAAAGGCAAGTCTAAGGCCACTGACTGATTCAAGTGGAATCCTAGCATCCTTTGCCTAAATGACTATCTTTTTCCTACAACTTGGATCCATGTTTCATCAATTATTTTAGTTAGACTTACAGTACTTGTACAGTAAGTGGTTTGTTAAAATGGAAAAGTTAGAACTGCATCATGTGTATTCTTCTTTTAGATAATCCGATAATCCATATTATAAAGAACAAATTTTTCTTTGATCTTTTAAACTAATGTTCATTGTTAACCCTTTTTTAACTTCTTGATATTGAGCTAATTAAAATAAAATGAATGGGATGTTTACAAGTAAAAGAGAATATATTGGCAATATTTTTATAAAAATAAACATAGCTTATTTCAGGATCCCTAGCTGAAGGAGATCCTCTTAATGCTGTTACTATACCTTAAGTTGTAATATTCAGAATGTTTTTTGAGGCTCATGAAAGCTTATTCCTTTTGTTAAGAGGAATGCTTTTAGCTCTTTCAGGAGCAACTTTATTTAAAACTTTTTCTCATATAGCAACAAATTTATGTTAGCCAGTAAAACATGAATTTATCAGAATTACCAGCTCATTCTGCCTTTCTTTGTTTTTTATATTTCATTCGACACTTTGCCTCTGTCATCAAGCTAGTTTACTTCTTTTAACTAATATTTGGCTTATTACCTTCTCTCATTGTCCCTTCTGCATGTCACCTTTCTAACCTTCTCATATATTTGTTTTTCCCCTCTTTTTTTTAAGTGTTCTTTTGGTAGCTGTTACGAATTTCAGGTACCTGTTTTTCTCTTTCTCAGACGCCACACGCGGTTCTGCTGTAAAAAGGTTTTCTATCTCATTTGCTCGACACCCAACCAATGGTACGTTTTGCTTTTATTTTAAAAGATACTCCCCTGCTTCATCCCTTTTTTATTTTTCTTTTATTTCAAAATGTGGGGTATACAGTATCATTCATTTCTTCGTCCTTAATGTCAATTGGCATACAATTCCAACTTGTTATTCACCCAAATTATTGATACTGTCTAACTCCCTTTTCATCTGTAATTTACACAATAACTTAACATTACTCGTCAAACTTTTAAATGACCACAATGATGATGAGTTTTATTACAAAATTAATACTTGAAAATTTCTCCTAATTTTTCAAGTGATCAGTCTACACAAATTTTTAAAATACAATTCGTATTCTTTAATGTTCTTAATTCTTAATAATTTTTGTTTTTTCTTTCTAATTTCTTTTCTGATCACATGGTTGTTTTAGTGAGATATTTAACAAAAATACAGAACCACTCACATCAAAAAGCCAAATGAGATGTGTCTTTGAAAAGTTCTTGAGAGCCAGGTGATACAAATTTCACTGGGTAGCATTACCTATCCCTGGCAATTTGTCTGAAGCAATTTGTCTGAAGCAAAACCTGACTTAATATGGAGCACTCTGAAAACTTTGTCTAGTGTTCACTTTGTTCTTGTGTGGCAATATGGTTTGCTGTTATCAAGCAAACAATTCCTTCTGGTGTCACTGCCTTTTCTTAAAAATTGGAGGACTCCTGATAGGAAGAAAACTAAGTTAAACTCTAGAAACCCAATTCTGTTAAATGCAATCTTTGAGGCTGAATTGGAAAGTGTTTCATGACCATTATTTATAAATGGGATTGTTGCAGCATTACAACTTCTTAGAGCTTGATCTTATGGGACAAGAGGGGATATTTACTGATCATTTTTAAATTATTCAGGATCAAAGAATTTAAAACATGCTAGTTTTTGCTTTTATTTGGAATATGGTACTTTTATTCCTTGAACTTTTTTTCTTTTTAACTGCAAATAAATCTTTCAAAAACTCAAGTCAGTTATTTCAAAATCTTTTATGAAGCTAAAGGTTGTTCTCCCCCTTCTGGATCCTTTAACAACACATATAAATAACATTGCACTAATACTTCTTGAAGGTGAAATAAGAAGATTTCATCCTCAGCAAGTACAAATTTAGCCTTGAAGCTTAATGTACTTTCCCTTCATTGTAGCTGTTTAAATGCTACTTTTTGAAGAAAAAGATCCTTATTTGATACACCTGCAGCTTCTAAAGAAACCTGCATGCCTAACAACCTCTTAGAAGAAAAACAGAAGTCACAGGAAAAACAGAAGTCACAAAAATTCTAAGAAGACACATTGCAGGTTTAAGACTGTAGTTTTTATACTGAATGCTAATTAATATGTTTAAAACCACTGTCTGAAGTTTTATCTAGGAGAAATCTGTGTTTGATTGAAGATTTAAAATGTGAAAAATACTTTGTTAAATTTAATAGGAAATCAAGTGATTTTATACTCCTTTGGTTTAGGCTTTTTTAAAAAAATATGGATTTTCTACACATTATACAACTTGATGCATTCCTTTCAATTTTTTAAATGTTTCTTTCGGTTTTAAAGATTTCTTTTTGTCTTTTTTTAATATCGTGTTTTCTTATCTGTCCTATGAATTGTCATTTGACTGTTCCTTTCACTTTTTATTTCCCCTAACCTTCATGTTACTTCCATCTTTAACACATATCATGGACTTATCCCTCCCTTCATCTTTAGTTCAAGGAACATGGTGAAACAAGTATCTTCTGACAGTGCCTTACCTTATTTTCTGGGCCTCTGTGCAGAACACCTATACCTCTATAGGTGCTGGTCCGTTTCCTCTGTGGAATATCTAGGCTCCAGTGGTATGTTTTTATAGCTTCTAAACATGTCAGCAGGGTGGCTTTTTAAATTGCTGCGCTAACCCTTTCTAACCCTTTCATCATGCATTATAGGAAAAGTCTACTAAAGATAAGGGAAAAATATAGTGCAGAGGAACTTGATTATATTGTCATTTGCCTGTTTTAAAATCTAGCAGACAAATGAAAGAAATAGTTGTTACAAAGATGTGTAGATATTCTGAGGAAAGGAGGAAAAAGCACATTGTTAAGTTTAGTGTAATGCAAAGAAAGGGTTTGCGCTTGTTTGCATGAATCTTGTACTTTAAAAAGAAATGTAACAGTTGGGCAAGCCTGATTTCTTTAGTGCTTAACTTGGTGCTTAGGCTACTATTATGGTATAGTGCTTTTTGGTTTTTTTTTAAGTATGTGTAATGTCCTGTCATGCTTTGGTTTGCACCCAAAAATCAAACATACTGAGTTTGCAAGTCATTTGGTTATTTTCATAGGAAGATTAGATTTCCTTTTAACCAAAGTTTCCCTATTGCAGCTTACAATTAGGCAACTCTTGGGTCAATATTTCTCCCTAAAATTTAAGTAAATCAAACATCATTCAATTTTAAAATGAGTACAAGCCTACTGAAGCAAAAAAATTTGCACTCTGAGGTTAATTAAATTTTACTTTTTAATGATATTGAACTTTATGTAAGCTTACTTAAGTACTAGCAGTATTTCTTTGGAGGAAAATTAGTTTGAATTTTTGGAAGAGTAGATGCAGGAAGACTTGTTATTTTTAGCAATGTATGAAAGCAATTTTAAAAGCCATTCAGTTGAATGAAGTTTAAATAAACAGACAATTTTCTTAAATTTAAAAAAAAAGTGAATAACATATATCCTCTTTGTTTAAAATAGTAGACTGAGACTGTGTGTTTAAGTTTTTTTGTTTTCACTGATGGTATTAATACATACCTGCATGGTTGTTTCATAAAATTTTTGTATTTCTGTGCCATTATTAAATAGGAATGTATTTGTATTTTGTATTGCTTTTTACTTGGCCTAACTTTATGCAGCCAGTGATTTCTAATAATATAATTATTGTGTTAATTCAGTAAAGGTAGGTGAGATATGTTTTAGAATTTTAATTACAGCATATGTGAATGAATGTTGTTTTAGGATCATACTGGAGTGTATTATTGACCTTGGCATGCCTAGAAAAGTACTTAAAATCACTCTTTACAAGTAATTACATAATTATTTTTTAACAAGAAGTTGCCTATAGCCTCCTGGCATCCGGGACACATCATGACCTCAACCTATTCACCTTTTGAATAGCCCTGACTTTGAAAAAATAAAAACTGAATAATTATATTTTTTCCTCTTTTTTTTCTTTTAGGTTTTTAAGTATTATTCTTAGATTTTACCAATATAGAATGAAATTGTGTGCATGCTGTACTATGTGATTACATTAAAAAAGAAATCTTTGTTACATCTTGTTCCAACTCCATATTGCATAGCATCTGGTGTCATGACTTCAGAGATCTTGTGTGTTTGCATGTGATAGATTGGCAAGACCTAAACTGTCTAGTTCTAAGCAATGATTTTCTTCCTTTTTAATTACTGTTTTTTTAAACATCCAACTTTTCTTTTTTGTTTTTGTTTATCTCTTTCAGGTTTTGAACTGTATTCCATGGTGCCATCTATTTGTCCTCTAGAAACTCTTCATAATGCCCTGTCTTTAAAGCAAGTGGACGAATTTCTTGCTTCCATTGCGTCTCCATCTAGTGAAATTCCACGGAAGACTCCTGAAATTTGTAGGAAAATTTACTTTTATGGTTAATATTTACTTGTTGGGCAGTAATATTACCTGAATGTAATAAGAATTATAAACACATAAACTCAAGTAGTGGTAGTGACAAATTTTAGGAAAGGGGTGAAATGGACCATGACTAGGAATTATTTGGTACATTGAGCAATGAACCACTTTTCTTGACTCTCCACCTCAAGGTTTTTTTCTTAACAAGGAAGAAAAATTTTAAAAGACTCAGCAATAGACATCAATGAGATATACAGTCATGGTCTTTTCTAAAACTACATTTACTGGAAATCTCACATTCCTATTATGTACCATTTTATAATAAACTTTTTAAAAATTATAAAATATCAGTTCGCATCCCACACATACATACCTAACCCCTCACCTCTGTTGGTAAGGAGTTAGAGCTCTAAAACTAAAGAGAGAAAATTGGGACAACAGGTTTTCAAATTATGATCCTCAGAAAATATTCTGAAGAGGTTAATTTGTGTGAAGAAAAAGGGTTCATGGCTAAGTAAGTTTTGGAAACTATCACATCTCACCTCCCTTTGGAAAGGTATAGTTACATTCGCATATAAAAGGCTGGATTTCTTCTGGAAAGAAAGCTGTATAACCCAGATTTTCCAAAACTTATTTTTTAGAAGACACTTTTTTGGTAACACATTAAGCATCATGTGGCACTATTCTGAGGGACATCATTTTGGAAAAGGCTTAGGGCTTCCTTTTTAGGTGTTGAGAAATCAGCTGGCAGTTGTCATTTTCAGCACTATAGGATTCCTCAGCACTTTGTAATTTCCAGTTTGGAGAAAATGCTCTGCTTAGAGCTAAGAATCTTGCTGTTCTAGTCATACTTTAGAAAGCAACAGACTTTCTTTGTATACCATTATCCTTTTTCCAAGCGCTGTAAATAAATTTCACCTAAGAATAAAATGAGATATTATGGTTCTTGGAATAAATGCCACTTTTATGTCTTCCTATTATTGTTTCCTTTCCTGGGCTATTATACTGTATAATTCTAGAGAGCATTGTTTACACTGTACTGTCCACATGGTTCGTCCTGCATTTCTGTAATGTAGTGACCTTTCCCTTTTTCTCCATTTCTGGTAGTAGAGGTCAGTTTTCAACCATTGTTGGTAATGGAGAGGTATGTTGGTGTAAACGTTCTAAAATATATTACTTCAGGGATGGCTTAAGGATGTAGGTTTTTATTTCAAAATATGCTTAAGAATGTGTCTGATTCTGAGAATTGCTAATGTTCCTAATTAAATAACTTCTCTAAGGTATAAAATCAGTCAGGAAAATGAAGGGAGTCATCTCCTTTTATATTATCTGTAACCTGATAGAATGGACACTGCTGCTTCTTCAAAATGCAATAGAGGACCTGAATAAATTTCAGTTTACTCCTTTACCTTTATACTTGCTGTTTCGTTGCTTCTTGGGGCAAGGGTATAAAATCTTAAAATAGAGATTAAAGAATGAGTCTAATTAATAAATAAGAACATAGGGTAGATATGAATACTATTTAGATTTTAGAAGATTTGCAGATGAATGACTTGAAGGTAATAGCAGCATAATGGTATCTGTTTATTACATAAAGAATATTTTAGTGGAATATTTGCAAAAAGATAATATTTTAAGGTTTATTCTGTAATACTTTTATGATAGCTTCATTTTTATGATTAGTGAATTCCATTAATCAGAGTATATTATTGGGGTTTATTAATGAGGCAAAGAATATTATATTCCTTTTCCAGTTCTATCTAATTAGTTCTTTTCTATATCATGAATACATCTTGTACCCCAATCCCTCTAGCTTTCTTAAAATTTAGTTACTAAGGGAACTAGGTGAGAAAGTAAATATACTTAATATAGTTGATAGAACTGGATAAACCTTAGTGATATTATAGTTCATTGGTCTTCAAACTATTCCTAAGAGCCTTTTGGAATTCTATGAAGAGAAGGATGCTTAATCATCAGCGCTTGTGTCTTTCATGGCTGCTTCAACCAGAGAATCTGCTTTGATTCATTTTATTTAAGACTTCACTTGAGAACAGAAAACTGAGATGCTGTTGAAGAAATCAACTAGTTAGTAGTCAAGCAAGACTAGAACCCAGGTCTTCTAAAGACTTGTTTTTTTTTTATTCTTTGAATGTTAAAGAAAATAGAGTGCCAATTTTGATAGAAGTATCTGAATCTTATATAAACTCCAGAATTCATATTTATTAACTATAATGTATTTGCATTATTTACAGTTAATTTCCTGAATTGTCAAGGAAGTAATATCATACATGTAGAACTATATTGATTTTGTGGTGTTTGTAGCAAGGGAAAATACAATATTAATCATTCTCTGTTACTCAGTTTTTTTCTCATCTAGGACAAAACTAATATTGTGGTAACTAAAAGTTAGCTTACAGTGGAACAGCGACAATATCAGATTGAAGGAAAAGGAATAGGAATACTAATTAGGATGAGTTATGGTAGAAGTTGATAACAGAATAAGTTAGCAAGCAAGAAAGAGCTAAGTAATGCTTAGCTTTTTGCATAAAAAAGGCATATTGCTTCATATGATATTTTAAGAACTTTTTCATCATTCTTTTCACTAGTGACTACTTTGAGCTCTGCTCTGAGATGGAAACTATCACATCTCACCTCCCTTTGGGAAGGGTATAGGTGGAATTATCTGAGAAAAAAATAAGACTGAAAAATCAGCCATCGAAGGTGTATTTGCCATAACTGACCCGTATCTTGATTTTCAAAAGCAAACTTTGTTTCCTTTTGTTGTGACTTATCCTTCTCCGGAGAACTCCATACTTAAGAATTATCCTTGTTTTTCCTTTTCACACCTATCAGTCTCTCCACCTTGACTAGAAAGAAAGGGGGGAAAAAATCCAACTTTAAAATTTGCTCCCTCTCATTAAAATAAATCTCAACTGGATAACATAGGAAGATAATCTGATTTATTGAATTACTTATAATCTAGCTAGTTTATTCTTCCATATGATAGTTTAGGTGACCATTGTGTTTGTAGATGAACCATCCCTGATTTCTGAATCTGTATTTTTTTTTCTGAGAAAAAAACAATTTGGGACTCTTTGTTTTAAAGATTACTAACTCTGATACCAGGCAGTAAAACTATGCCTTCAGCTCTACCATACCATAAGAACCTCAGTTTCTGTCAGGACAGGATAAAATTAAGTCTCTTGCTCTATTCTTGGCATTCCTTTGTAAATACTGTTAAAATGCTTATTATTTACAATATAAAGAAAACATCGATTTGGCTAAGGCTATGAGAGATGTGTCTTTTTATTAAGAAGATGAGTTTGCTTAATTTACTCTGCAAACCTTGCCTTGTCTATTTTCTACTGTAATCATGTATATTCTTAGAGTCAACAAATTATGCCATAAGAAATTTTCAATAATGTTAAGATAGAATTGGCAGGAAATTATTAAATTACCATGTTTATTTTTTTCAGCCTCCACAGTTTCACGTTCCAGTCCAGCAATGAGAAGAAAAGTATCTTTAAATACATACACACCTGCAAAGATCCTCCCAACACCACCAGCTACCTTAAAGACTACTAAAGCAAGCAGCAAACCAGGTTAGGGGTGTGTGTGTGAGTTTGTGGATTCTGCATGGCAATGAGAGGAAAAACAGCTTGCTTTTTAAATGTAAAATCTGTTTTTAATTAGGATCGTTACATTTCCTAAAGAGTAATGATCTTAAGGGCTAAAATTTATTATTGTATCCTATTGATATATATATTTCCATTGCCCCACATCTATTAGTAAAATATATTGCATAACCACTCTTTCTCTCAAACTAATTATGCACTTTCATCTTTTGCTTTTCTGTTGATGCTAGGGCATCATTTTATATGAATTTCTTTTTCCTGTGGGCTGGGAGTGGTGACACGTGCCTAAAATCCCAGCATTCAGGAGGCTGAGTCAGGAGGATCATTTAACCCAGGAGTTCAAGTCCAGCCTGGGCAACATAGTGAGACCCCCTATCTCAAGTTAAAAAAAAAAAAAGATTTCCCTTTTTCCTTACAATATTTTAATCTCTCCATTCTCAGTCTGATTATATGATTACCAAATCAACTATCTTTTATCAACATTTTTCTGTTCTAACTTCTTTGCACATTTGATTTTGTTGATCCTTTCTGAAATGCTTTCTTACCCTGACTTCCAAGCTATTACTATGTCATGGTACTATTTCTATTTATCCAAAGTTTTTTCTAATTTTCTTATTTGGTCATCCTTCTTTTTCATACTTTTCTTCCTAGACAGGGACATTCTACTTTATTTTTTCTTACCCTTTATCTTTTTTTTCTCAGATAACTCCATATAGCTCTGAGATTTTTGACTACATGCTTATTGGAGATATTTTCATTCTTTTCCTCCTTTTAATACTCCCAAATAGTCTTTTTGTTAAGCGTTTGCTTGGAAGACAGAGGGACCTAGATTAAAATCTCAGCTCTGCTACTTATTAGCTATATGACCATGGGCAAGTTACGTAACCTCTTTGATGATTAGTCTCATAGTCATAAAATCAGGGTAATAGTACCTCCTTTATAAAGCTGTCAGAGGTTAAGTGCAATAATATATATTTAAGGTACTTGGCACACTTAGTAAATCCTAAGTGGTAGCTGCTATTGTTACATTATATCTATACCATTTACTTCTCCATAAACAAATTCCCTTAGTATTATGTCATTTTTTCCTATTAAAATGTTCTCCCTCTTCCTATCCTTCAAGATTCAATCCATCCTTTTCCATTGATAATGTATTTATACAACTATCAAAGCAAAAACTTCAATGATACTCTGTACTACTTACTAATTTGATCTAACTCCTGATTGTGCTGTATCGGACTACCAGGTCTTATAAGTCATGGGCAATATTTTTAAAAGATTTGAACTTAGTTGAACATTCTAACTAATCAGTATATGAAGCTACAGAAAGTTGAATAAGTATCTTAAATGTAATTTGTGGTACACTCCATATTTTAAAAAAGAAAGTTAACACTTATGTAGCTCTTTATTTTACAAAGTATTTGTCTACTCTCATAGTTCTCATCGTAACCTTTAGAGGTCCATACCACTCATATGTTCATTACAGATGAAGAAATTAGTAGAGAGGTTGTAACTTGTGCCAGTTTACATAGCTAGTTGTCAGTAGACCTAAATTTGAATATTCTTTGACTCACAGTACATGGTTGTTCTTTACATATTAGACACAAAATAAATACACTATTTTATATACATTTTTAAATAATAAAGTTGAGATGGCGTTATATTTGATTTTTCAAATGTTAAGTCAACCGTGTATTCCTAGAATGATCCCTACTTGGTCATGATATGTGGTTTGTAATATGTATACACACACATATATGTCTTTTTTTAATTGCTGGACTGAAATTGATTTTGCATCTGTATTTGTGAAGGCTATTGGCCTGTAATTTTTCCCGTTTTTTAAAAAAATAATGTCCTTTTCAGGTTTTAGTATCCAGGTATTGCTAGCTTTATAAAATTATTAGAAAGTTTTTCCTCCTTGTTTTCTGGATGAGGTTTTTTCTTTAAATGTTTGATAGAGTTAGTTTTCTGTTTCATTTTTGTGGCAGTTTTAGTAACTTTATTTTTTAATAAACTAGTTTATTTAAATTGTTAACTTCGTTGCATTTCTATTATCCTTTTAATGAAAGCGGTATTTTAATGAGTCTGTTATTTATGATGCTGGTAATTTGTGTTCTGGTTTTTTTTTTCCTTGAACATTCTCACTAGAGATTTATCAATTTTGTTGCCTTTTCAAAGAACCAACTTTTGGCTCTTTGTTTTTCTGTTTGTCTTATATTTAATTTATTTCTGCTCTTTGATTATTTTCTTCCCTCTCCTTACTTTGGAATTACTTTATCTTCTATTTTTAGTTTCTCAGGCCATTGATTGTTAGATATTTCCTCATTGTTATATAAACATTTAAAGCTGTAAGTTTTCCTTTACAACTTTTGTGTGTTGCATTCTACAGAAGTTATTTGTATAGTCATTATCATTCAGTTAAGAATGTTTTCTAGTTGACTTGTGATTTCTTCTTCAATCTGTGGAGTATTTATAAATGTATTGGTTAAATTTCAAATAGTTGGGGGATTTTTTAGATATATTTTTATCAATTTCTTACTTAATTCCATTCCAATTATAAAACATACATTATGTGACTCCAGTCTTCTAAATGTGAGACTTACTTTATGGCTTAACATTTGGACTGTCTTGAATATACAAAGTGTACTGGAGAAAAAAAAAGGAACGTTTCATCATTCTGCATTAGGTCAAGGTTGTTGATAATATTCAAATCTTTTGTCTTCACTGTTGGTTTTTTTGTTTTGTTTTTTTGGGCCTATGAGTGATCAAAATGGATTTGGTTGTCTTATCAATTTTATAGAGAGCATTTCCACTCACAACTATGGAATTGTCTATTTTTCCCTTTAATTTGGTTAATTTTTGCTTTGTATGTTTTGGAGCTCTGTTATAATGTACGTATATATTTGTTGGGTTTTCCTAATGTAGTGATTCATTTATTCTCATGAAATTTTTCTCTTTAACTTCTAGTAATACTTTGTCTTAAAGTTTATCTTATGTGAATATAGCTATTCCAGCATGGCTTAGTTTTTTCATCCATTTACTTTCAATTTGTAACTTTATATTTAACATAATTTTTTAATACAACATATATTTGACTTTTATGATGTGATCAGGTATATTCAGGGTAGTATGACCGTAGGCATATTTGACTTTCTAAAAAGTCATTCTAACAACATCTACCTTATAGTTCATTAACATTTAATGTAATTGTTTGAGTTAGGTCTACTACTTTATTATATTTTGTTTATTTCTTCTGATGATTCTTTTTTATTCTTACCTTATTTTGTACTAATACAGTATTTTTTAGAATTTAATTTTATTTATTGGCTTTTGCTATATCTTTTTGCATTATTCTTTATTATTGCTCTAAATATATATTTCTGATTTTTCAGTCTATTTAATTTGTACTACTTAAAATGTAGAAACTTTGCAACTGTATAGCTTCATTTATGTTCCCCTCTTCCCATGCTTTACACATAGTTATCCTTATGTGTCTCTTCCATGTATATTATAAACATCACAATGCAATGTTATATTTGCTTTAAACAGTCATATGTATTTTAAAGAAATTGAGAGGAGAAGAGGTCTCTGTTTAACCAGATATTTGCCATTTTTTATGCTTTTCATTCCTTCCTTGATGAATATGTTTCCATCTGGTTTCATTTGCCTTCAACCTGAAACTTTTTGGCATTTCTTATATTGTTGGTCTTTTTATCTTTGGTTTCAGCAGTTTTAACTGTGGCATATCGTCTTTTTTTTTTATTTTAGTAATAATCCTGGTTGAGGCTTACTTTTACCTGTTCTCTTTATTCTGTCATTAAACTCATCCAGTTTTTATTTCAGATATTTATTTTTTAGATACTCTATTTGATGATTTTTATAGGTTTTTTTTGGCAGAAATGTTCTTTTCATTTATTTTAAGCATATTTTTCTTTGTCCTAGAGCATAGTTAAAATTGCTAATTTAAAATTTTTGTCTGTTAATCTGACTCCTCTTAGGACTTGTCTCTGTCAGTTTACCCATTCTCAGCAAGAAATGTTTTCCTGTTTCTTAGTATATTGAGTAATTTTGGATTGTATCCTAGACATTGTGAATGATATGTTGTAGAAACTCTGGATTTTGTTATCTCTGTTGTGTTCCACCAAAGAACATTGTTTTGTTTGTTTGTTTTTAAAGCAAAGAGTTAACCTTGGCTGTACTCAGATTGCAAAATTATGTATCTTGACGTAGCTGGCAGCTCAAATTTCAGTTCATATCTCTTAGATTTGGTTGGGCTGCTTGAAGCTTATTCTGCTCTTGCTGTGGATTTGATCATGGTTTATACCTAGAATCGTGTGCTATTCTCTCTGGGATTTCCCACCTGACTTTCCATCAGCTCTAGTTCCCTTAGTACTTGTCTACTGGTTCTTCAAGGTACTAATACTGGGTCTTATGTTGGAATTTTAGCCAATCTTTATTGTGCAGATTGGGGTCTGTCCTCAGGCTAGAAGCTATGAAGAACGAGAAACTTCTCTCATATTGTTCCCTTTTTTTCCAAGTGTTGATTTTTTCTCCAGTAACTGCCTGCTTTTGTTCACTATGTAGTATCATCCCATAGTTGTTCCTCAAATTTAGTGCATAGTATATATTTGTTACCCGTGGAAAAGATTGGTCTGACAGGAACTTACTTACCCGTCCATGAGAGAAGAGTAACTCCCCTTAGAATAGTTTTTTGATGACTTGGTAGACCTTGCTGTTGGTTCAGATATGGAAGGGTGGTTCCTCAAAAATGCTTCTAGCTTTCTCATCTCCTAGCTCTTTTTATAGGGGTGGAATAAAAGAGGAGGGAATCGATGTCTGTAGGACATGTGATGAGTTCAGTTTTAAGCATGTTAAAGTTATGTTTCCTATCAGATATCTACAGTGAGTTCTAATAGTTGTTGGATATGCATATCTTGAGCTAAAGAAAAAGGCCTGATCCGGATGTATAAATTTGAAAATCATTAGCACAGTGAACACTAGTTAAAAATTATGGAAATGAATAGTTTCCCAGACAGAACATAAATAAAATAAGAAATTTATTTTGTATATGCACCCCATTCTCATTACCTACCTATATTAGTGTGGAATTCTAAAAGTAAAAAGTTAAAAATGCTATATTAAATATTTACATTGTTTGATTTACATCGTTAATTATAACAAGAAATATTGTGTCACTCAGTATTATTTGAACTTGGATTACTTGTGTAAATCTAAGCAATAGCTTTTTGTTTTTAATTTTGTTTTTTTGTTTTTGTTTTGGTATAGCTACAAGTGGACCTTCTAGTGCAGTTGTTCCTAATACCTCATCGCGGAAAAAGAATACACCTAGCAAAACAGAAATGCATGAACACAAAAAAAACACTGGGAAAAAGAAATGAAATTTTAGCAGAAGCTGGATCTTCTTATAAAAATAACTTGTTCAGTAGAAAAAAATACGTAGTAAACCTTGGCTAAAAACTGTCAAAGCTAGTAATTTATGTTTCTCCTAATGCATCTCTGTATTCATTTTTAAATGTTTTTTAATCTAGAGGATACTTTCTTTATATTCAGGTAAGGAACTTTCGTCATCATCTGGAAATGTTTAACATAATGCTTATTAGCATTTTATGTGTAGCAAAACTTACAGTGATAAAGATAGAATGTTTACCGTGTGCCTGTGGTAAAGAAAAGGAGCATAAAAGCCCAACTGGCCTGTACCAAAGTCACACCAGTAATGCTGTGTACTGCAGAGTCTGATGAGGCAGCCTCTGAACATATTTTTATTTTCATGGGGTTGCATTTTAGCTATAAAGACCTTTAGCTTGGGTGAAAATTGACAGCCAGGATTACATATTAGGGACTTTTTAAAAAGTATCTTTCCAAAGAGATTGCATTAACCATTTAGGTTAGAAAATGTTTCCCAATTATTATAGTGAAATATATGCTGCAATATTTAATAACTGGAGTATTAGCCCATGGGTTCCTTTTTCAATCTGTTTGAATTTTTTAATCGTGTGTTATTTAACATATTTCATATACAACTGAGAGAACTACACCTTTATGCACATAAATTTGTATGTTAATTTGTAGAAAACATTTTGTTTATATATTTCTTTACCATAAGAGGTGCTTTGTTCATCAGGAAAATCTTTGCTTTATATATTGGCAAGAAAGGCACCTTTAGAGTTTCTTTTTTAAAAGATAAGGCTGACAAATTTATAAATGTTATACTTGTTTTCAGAGTTATTTTTAGATCTAAGGAACTCAGTTCACAGATCATCAATGTTAAAAGAAAGCTGAAGTCTGTTAAGTTAGTAGCTATTATGTATAGCATCTGTTTTTTGCCATTTTCATTGTCAGTGTATCAGTTGATCTCACTAAGAAAGCTTAAGGATTGAGCTTTTTAAATAAATGCTCTTTATAAATGATTATATTCTGAAGGGAAATTGAGATCATCGTGTTTTGATTTCATCCATGATGTGAAAAAATAATTTATCTTTGGTGCTTTTTTCCCCTGATGCACAAATAATTGTGAATCACTTGAAGTGACCTAAGCTGTAATCCAAGCAGTACAACCTGCTAAGAATTCTGTGTTGCTAGTTACACAACTGAAATTGCTAAAGCTTTAGCTTGAAGCTTATGTTTAGAAAAATTATTAAATTCTCATAGTATGAATACAACTATTGTAATTCTTCAAAAGAGACTTTCCTAACATTAAATCATTATCTATGAATTAACTTTTAGGAAATAAGCATATTACATGTTAGTTGTTTTAAAAGGTACCGTATGCATAAGTCAGAAATATATACAATTAAATAAGTTCATATACTTCACATGAATGTAAATGTATTGTATGGAGACATGTCTTGTAAACCATTGAATGTACCTAAGTTTTCTCTATGTGAAAATGTGGTTAATGTGCTCATTGTGGAGGTAATCAGAAAACTACTTTTATTTTTTAAGTGGAACTTAATTAAAATATTATTTCCAGAATCAGAGAGTGACTTAAATGGTAAATTATTTATTTTCTTTATCTCTTTCCTTTTAGTTTTCAAAGAGAAAGAATAAGGAAAATGTTTATTTATTAAATAGTACTTATCTTAAACTTAAATAAAATTTATTATTGGCCATACATATAGCAATATATTGCTTTCCAAATTAGAAAGTGCAGTACAACTCACTTTTTTCTTTTTTTTACAAGAACTGTTACTTCATTGTATTCACCAAACTCGGTAGTACTGCTGTATAGACTAAATGTTGTTTGCAAGAATCTTAGAATCATTTCCAAGGCAAACAAAAAGTCTACTGTATCAAAGTAGGATATTACAATTATCACTCGTTAGTGGAAGTTAGACTGAAGCGTCTATTTCTACTTGATTCTGTCCCCAGAAGAGGTGGATTTTTTGGTTTTAAATACTAAAAGATATTTCTTCTTGCACCTCAGTTCTTCAATCCAAAGAGGTGAGAAAGCCTGGCTTGAGGAACTGTGTAGTCACCCTGAAAAGTTAATCTTCATAATGTAGTTTTCAGTCCCTTCACCCTTAAACTCTACATCTAAGCTCGGACCTAACTATTCCCTTGAAGTGTAGCACTGGTAGATTCTGCTGCCCTGGTTTTAATGAATTACATTGTCCATTCTCAACTTCTGGCATATTTGGGGACATATTATAGCAATTTTGGGTTAAGAAAAGTATGCTGAACATTTTATGTTTCCTCTGAGCAGGAAATAGAGTCAGAAGAGAGATAGTGAAGTGACAGAAACACGTGACAGCGTGTTTAATACATACATAGAGCGCAAGGATGATAGATGGCAATTATGAGAGAAAAGCTAACATTCTTTAAGAAATATCCAATTTAAACTCATTAGCCAAGGGTTTTGATCAGGGTCACCCAGATTTGTTTTCAGGTTTTGTTGACTGACCTACATATCCACTATTATTTAGTTCCATGCCAATTAGAACTAAGATTTCGCTTTTTTGTTTTATGTTCATATATTGGTAGAAAATTTTCAGTCTTTGTGTTTATTATCTTTTTGTCATTTTATGTTTGTTATCTGACAGTGTAGACTGCATGTATTCTTATCAAGCCAGGGTTGGAATCCCTTCTTTTAGAGTAGTTTTATCTCCTCTGTAATTATCTTTCCCTGTACTGGGAACTCTCACATACAACAGAATTCTTACCCATGGGAACGTTTTTGTTTTTTTTTGTTTTTTTTTAAATAAGAGACAGGATCTCACTCTGTCACCCAGGCTGAATTGCAGTGGCTCAGTTATAGCTAATTGCAGCCTCGAACTCCTGAGCTCAAGTGATTCTCCAATCTTAGCCTCCCAAGTAGCTGGGACTACAGGTGCATGCCACTATGCTGACTCATAGGAACATTTTGTACACTCCTGAAGGAGTCACTTGTGATAGGAATTCAGGTAGAGACAGATCTCCCTTTGTACAGAATCATGGGCATCACAATATTACCACGTAAAGTTTTCTTCCTATGGGTCAATTTTTGTGGAAAACGCAGTTTCTATTTTCAGATAACAGAGCACTACATAACATCTACTTATTTTGTACTATATAATTTATATAAATTATAGCTCCTTCACTAAATATATTATTGAGCTATTTTAAACTGTTCCTTTTTCCATGTCTTTTGTCAAATTGATTGAGAGAGAGAAAATTTCTTTTCACTTAGGGATTTCTGTCAGTTTCTTATTTTATTATCTGTGGTTTTTACTTTACTCTTTTTCTATATAGTATGTGGTTATATTTTCTGGTGTGTATAAATTCATGACTATTAGATTTTCATTGTAGGTTTTAACTTCATCATTATAAAACTGTCTTTTTTCTCCATTGGATGCTTTTTCCCTGTAATTGTCAGATACTAAGATTAACCTATGTTTTGTTTTGATGTGCATTTGCCTGATATCCATCTTATTTGTTGATATTTGAGTCACTTTGTTTTGGGTATTTTAATATAGTATATAGTGAGTTTTGCTTTGTGATTCTATTTTAAGATTCCTATTTAATAGATTAGTATAGTCTGTTTATGTTTATTTACATATAATATACATTTGCTTTTAGATTATACTTTCTGTTTTTATTGCTTTTAAATTTTTTATCTTTCTGTAACAGTATTTTTATTGCAAATTAAGAAAACACATTGAAACTGGCTTAAATCATAAGAAAATTTATTATTGCACATTTCTGATGGTCTAGAAGTGGTGTTGGCTCTAGCCATAGTTCCATTAGCTATAATGTCATCAATAACCCAGATTATATCTATGTGTCCTCTGTCATCGTATAAACTTTACCCCAAAGTTGTTTCCCCTCATGACAGGCACAATATGGCTGTCAGTGGCAATCAACGCATATTTCTTTGTTCATATCCAGCACAATAAAAACTGAGGGAAATTCTCTCCCAATAGTAAAATATTAAGTCTTCCACGATGGTGTGATCTGGCCAACTTACTTGGTTCACCCCTGAATGAATAACATTCTCCAGGAGAATCTCATGAATTCACCCTAGAGCTGGTGATGGGATCAGGTTGACATTTTAGACCAGCTAATTCTAAATCATGGGAAGCTGTTCTGTGCCTTACAGGTTATTTAGCAGCATCTCTGTGCCTAGCTGTGAGCTGTTGAGAGTCAGTCAAGATAATAAGCCAAAATGAACATAGCAATCAAGTCTTTATATACTTACTATGATAATATTATAAACAACAGACCAAAAAGGAAAGTAGTACCGGCTCCCTGCTGTTCTATATTCCTCCTATGGACCAGTAAGAGGCACATGTCAATCAGATGACATACAGTGCAGGGAGGGGAAGTTTCCCTGCTGAGGAATAATTAAAAGATTCCTGCCATCTTATGGACCTGGGGGCTGGGACCAGGTTTAGGGGGAGGAATAGAAGTAGGAAAGAACTGAGAGTGGAGCACAGTCAAGGCCTATCCATAAGGCAGTCGCAGTAGAAGTGCCTGAAAAGTGTCTCAGCAAAGGCCCACTGATAAGGAAGCCTGAGAATGAAGGTACCTGGTCTAGGAGTGCAGCTAGGTGTATGGGTATGGCCAGCCCAGGGTATCCTGAGTCCTGGCTGCAACTCTTTCCAGAGACTGAAATGCACTGGATGTGGTCTTAATTCTATTTTAGGTAGGGGAGCTTTCCCTCATGAAGCCTGTCAAGCAGAGACTTTGTAATTGCCTTTCATCACTCCTGAAAGATGGATCACACGTAGGATTTTGGCCTGGAACCTGCCTTGCTCTGGCCACCACACTAAATGCCAGTAGCATTCCCCAAACAGTGGCCGTCAGAAATGTCTACAGACATTACCAAATGTCCCTTGGAGGGCAGATTAGTTGAGGATCACTGCCCTAAAGCACATGATTGTGTGTGAAAGAGAGGGATATATGATAAGTAAACAACAATGTATACTGTACATTATACTTCATTATGTTATTAATGTATGCTATAGTTGGTTTTTTTCTGCTAGTGGTTTTCTTTTTAACTATAATTTTGAATTAGTATATTTAATTTTTCAGATGCTGTCTGTTGACTCCCTGTCACTCATTCCAATTAGTTCTACTTTTACTCTATAGCAGTTTTAATTGAGTATATTATTTCCTTGGTTCTTCCTGTGTTTGCTTTTGTACTATGAATATTTTATATCTTTATTATATGCTTATCATTTTATTAAAATGCTATATTTTGAGACCTTGGTTAATCAAGATGAAGAAATCTTTGCACCTTATCTCTTCTTTGCTCTCTGTTAGTTTATTTGCTCTGTATTTCTTACAGGTTGGCCTTCTTTCTGGGATGGCTTTGCTTTTTCCTTTCCATTTCTTTTCTGAACTCTGTTAGCTTATGTTGCATTTCCTCTGGTTGCTTTGCCATGGAGTTTCTAATCACCAGTCTCTTATATGAACTGTGTTTCCTTAAGTGCTTTGAAGTATGACAGTATATTGTCACATTTTTCACATACTCAGTGGGTTCTTTTTTTCTGTTGTATGGTTCTTATCTGCCTTTATTTTCTCCTGTTCCTTTTCTTCTAATGTTTTTGCATGAGTACTATGCAGGTCTATTCTCAATTATTACTTCTCTTTAAGTGAGAAGTTTCAGCCGGGCTTGGTGGCTTCAGCCTGTAATCCCGCGCTTTGGGAGGCTGAGGTAAGTGGATTGCCTGAGCCCGTGGGTTTGAGACCCTCCTGGGCAACTTGGTGAGACCTCATCTCTACAATAAATCAAAAATTAGCTGGGCGTGGTAGTGCACCCCTGTAGTTCCAGCTACTTGGAAGGCTTGGGCGGAAGTATCGCTGGAGCCCAGCAGGTCGAGGCTGCGGTGGTCGGGAGCGGCCACTGCACTCCAGTCTGGGTGACAGAGTGAGACTCCAACTCAAATAAATAGATAGATAAATAAGGAAATAAATAAATAAATAAATAAATAAGTTCTTTCTCATCTATTTGACATGGTATGCAGGTAGTGCCACTTTTTTTTTTTTTTTTTTTTTTTTTGCGTTGAAGTCTCACTCTGTTGCCCAGGCTGGAGTGCAGTGGCACACTCACAGCCACCGCAGCCTCAACCTGCTGGGCAATCCTTCTACCTCAGCCTTCCAAGTAGCTGGAACTATAGGCATGCACCACCATGCCCAGCTAGTAGTTTTATTTATTGTAGAGATGAGGGCTTGCCAAGTTGCCCAGGCTAGTCTTGAACCCCTGAGCTCAGGTAACCTTCTCACCTCGGCCTCCCAAAGTGCTGGGATTATAGGTGTGAGCCACCACGCATGGCCAGTAGTGCAACATTTTAAGTGAACACATCCTCCCCAGGTCAGAGTGAAGGTCTGTATGACAGAAGTGTGGATTGGAGAGAGCTGTCTTAGCCTTTTATTCTCTCTAGTCAACAAAGATTGGCAACTGCAGGGCTGTTCACCTGTGCAGTCTCTGTCCTCCTATTGACCTCAACTACAGACTACTTCTTGTAACTATGGCTTGTCTGTATTTCTTTGGCTTCACCCTTCCTGCTCCCCTGTGGTACCACACTGTATCCAAGAAATGGCCCACTACTGGCATTCATACTGTTTGCATTGTTTCAGACAAGAAACTGATTTTTTCCCCTCAGATTATGCCATTTATTTTGGTCTGATGACTTTGTCTGAGATCTGGAGCTGTTTGACCTTTACTGCGTTTGGCAGTTAAGTGTCTTCCAGTTTTGGTGAAGATAGTTTATGTTTCTATTCATATTTTGGGTTAGTTTTTTTTTATTGAGAAATTATTTCTCTTTCATTTTCAAAGTGTGTTTTTTTTTTTTTTTTTTTCCTTTTGGTCTGGTTAATATCCTTTGGCCAAAAGAAAGAGGAGGGGGAAGAACAAAAGGAAAAGCCCATGCCTCTTCTGGCTGCTCATCTCAGCTATATTTTAAAAATGAAGTTAATGCCAGCCTTGCCCTACAGTATTGTTAGAATCAAATGAAATAATATTTGATAAACTGTAAAGTGAAGAACAAACTTGAAGTATTATTTGTATTCTCTTGCTGTAATAGAGTTGTATATAATCCACATGTCAACCAGGCCTCTGTTTTCATTGGTATTTTAGCTTTTTTACAGTCAAGGATGTTCTAGATAGCTCCCAATACTCTTTTTATGGCTGCTTCTGTTGCCAAGGGAACCGCCTGCCTAGTAACAATCTGACAATTCCCCTTCCCCCCAAAAAATCGAGGTTATTCTAGCATCTCCTCCTTTTAAAAATATTTGAAATAAGATCATCACAAAGCACTGTTCTTTAAAAAAAAGTATTTTACAAAATAAAATCAGGCATGCCCTCCCACCCATCTTACATTGTGTGTGGTGTGAATGACACTATTGTGTAACCCAGGTGGGATAATGGATGTACAGTTCAGAGACCCATTTTGAAGCACTTATAAAGATGTAACTTGGTGAGGAATGCAGGCTATTTGTCATTCCATGTTTGGCGCTTCAGGAATACTTGATATATGGATAGACGATTTTTTAAAGAAAAAGCAAATGTGCCTAATGAAAGTATTTTGCTGGTCTTGAAAACCATAGATTGCTGTCTTTTTATTTTTTATTTTTTTGAGTCGGAGTCTCACTCTGTCACATAGGCTGAAGGTCAATGGCACACTCAAGGCCACCGCAGCCTGGACCTTCCACCTCAGCATTCCAAGTAGCTGGAACTACAGGTTCGTGCTACCACGCCTCAGCCTTCCAAGTAGCTGGAACTACAGGTGCGCGCTACCACGCCCGGCTTATTTTTTGATTTATTGTAGAGACAACGTCTCGCAAAGTTTCCCAGGCTGGTCTTGAACCCCTGGGCTCAGGCAATTCTCTCATCTCAGCCTCCCAAAGTGCTGTAATTGGCTTGCGCCACTGCGCCCAGCCAGATTGTTCTCTATTGTTCAATATTGAATAGAAAGCTCAGTGATAAGGATGGGTGGGTAGATGAATGTGAGGAGAAAAGAGAAGGTGAAGGAGTGTGAATCTGAAAACACAGACTCTACTATTATCAAAAAGCACCATTCCTGATGTGAGGAAAGAAATTGGAAGCTAAAAAATTACTATTTCTTTCTCTCCATGTAGAAATGCTAATTTTTCCTATAGTGCCTGTGCTCAAAATTCATGACAATGAAAAGCGACCTGGGAGTCCCAAGTGTTATAACTACCACAATTTTGAATAACTGATTCTTCATTGGTCATCCAGAAACCCAAAAGTCCCATTGCCATACCTGCCTCTCAGTGGGATAGAAGGAAAAGCCACAAAGGGAATGAATGAGCCACACAACAGTACTCATATTGGAAGAGAATGAAGTTGGCTCCATTGGTGGGAAATGCAATTACTTTTAAAAAGTAAAAATTGAAAGTCTCACAACTCAAGGAAAGCATGAAGTCATTTCAGAAGTCCTGTAAGAAATGGTAAATGTTTAGCTTGGAATTATGTGACCAAAATTCAACCACATGTTTATTCCACAGGCCAGGAACGGGGAAAGAGCACTGAGTAGATGCTTTAATTCCATTTTTGCCAATGAAATTTGTGTTTGTGAAAATACTTATATTGAACTTCTTGTTTATGATGATTTTCTTACACTTTTCGAAAGCCTCTTCAAGAAAGAGCAAAGTAGCCTACTCTAACGGATAGAATAAGGAACTGGGAGAAAGGAGACCTTGGTATTAATCTCAGATCTATTGCTATGTGTCTGAGAGACCCTAGAATTTTTACCATTTCTTCTATTACTAGCGCTGTCTTCTTTCATCCTAGTAAAGAAGTTTTTTTTTGTTTTTATTTTTAACACATTTAGGTAGATGGCATAACTAAAAAGTTAGTAATACTGATTTTCATTGTCACTCTCTCTTGCTCCCCAGATGCTCTTTTAAGGAATTTACTTGGTTAATACTAATGTTATAATGTTAATGTTATAATATTTACAATGATAATTTTGAGAATTATCAGCATGAAACAATTTATTTACATAATAGCTTCTTGTTATTACCCAGAATGCCCTTAGTTCCGGGTATTGGTTGATACTGTGAATGTAAACTGTTTTTCCTATTAACCTAAATAAAATGAAATATAGTTATATAAATGCTTCTGCAGCAGGAAAAATTATACACAACCAGTATCCATATTGAGAGGTAATGTAGTCCTGAGACTACAAAAGCAGAGGGCTGTGAGGGGAGTTGTTTGAATAGGATGCGTTCTGAATTCCATCTGCATAAGTATCTTGTCCGTCTGTTTAAACAGACATTTGTTAAAATTAATCTAAATTTAGCATCTGACCTACCTCTTACAGTCCATGATGTTGTGATTCTTAGAATATTTGATTCCTTGTTACCTTCTGTACCTTATGTTCTGACCAGTGCTGCAACTACAAATAAATATGTACATTGCTCAACAAGAATGAATAGCAATGATACTCATTTTATCTGAACAGTTGGTTATAGCTCATTTTGACAGAAAAAAGTTATCCCTAAAAAACTAGAGTGACCACGGAGATCAGATGACCTCATATTACTGAGTTATGCCAGAAGGCTACTACTACCTACCTAGAAAAGTTGGTTGCCAAGTATGGTGTGGGAATAGTTTAGGAGGAATTTATCTGCTCAAAAAATTTTCAGCTACCTGCTAGACCTAGTGTCTGAAATGTTAACACTGGTGCTTCTATAAAAAAAAAAAAAGAAAATTATTGAGGAAGCTCAGTGAACTACCTGATAAGCATATATAGCTTTTTTAAAAATGCAAATATCTTTAGTAGGCATACTATACTAAGATGACCATTAATCCCATAGTTAATCATATGCTTTTCTCACAGTCACCTGAGAACAGGAATTTCTTCATTAAATGTGTGCTTAGTACTAGTTATAAACTAGTTACTGCACTAAGCCCTGATGGTACAACTCTCTCCATTCTTCAGGGAATGTACTAATTTACTATCTAGTGAGGATCCAAATACTCAAAAGCAATCATGAAGTCCATGGCAAAATGGCCTGAGTAATTAATGCTTCCATTCCAAGCACTTAGAAATTCTGGATAAAATAAATATTTTGGAAATATATATAATAGCTCAAAAGCAAGACGTTAATACCAGAAGATGTCAGAAATATAAAAGGAATCAATAGCTAAATCAAGCTCAAAGTCTTTCTGTCCAAGATATACGGAAAGTACCTCAACCTCTGGTATTTTAGAGAGTTTTTTCCCCCTTTGATCAACATGAATTATAACTAAAGAAAGAGATAAATAGGGGTTGATGTTGCAGACTATATGCACGGTAGGTTGCTAGAACTGGGCTGTATTCACAAAGAAGAGAACAGGACGAGATCTGCTCTGTTCATGAACCAGAACTGTAAAATCTCATGCCTGCTCATTATCTTAATAAGCCCCACAGGTCAATAAAAGAAAGCAAATGTCAAAACATGCCATGTGGACACTTTCACAATCCAGGACACATGCATGACTCCCACAATAAAAGTTTTTTTTAAAAAAATCCCACACTGAAGAGAATCTCATAATTCAAAACAAAAAACAAGTTGTAAATCCCATGAAAAAAAATTAGGAAACAGTTGGCATCCTAGGAGACTTCTGACTTGAGAAACTAGATGGTGGTGCATTATTCTGGCATGTAGGAAACTGAATACAAGATTGAGGTAGTAGAAGGTACTTAAAGGCAAAGTTTGGAAAGGCAAACAATGATAACTTCATGAATGTGCTTGGGGCTGACCTTGAGTGGGAGACATTAACTTAGGATGTGTAAAGAATTTCATAACATTGGAGTATAAAGCACTGCAGACAGGAATGATTTTCATCCTAATAGAATCCCACAAGGTGTATATTCTAAAATGTTATTGTGTAAATTACAAAAGTTTTGTAAAAGATGTCAAGCTAATTTTATAAGGTTAAAAAAGTATTCAGTCATCTGGTACTACTCTCATAAACTGTTTTCATTTTTTCCATGATCCCTTTCAGTTAGTTACTGTCCTTATGCATCTTTATATAGTTGCTAATATTGTACCATAAACATACAAATATGTCTTTCTTAGGTTCTTTACTCCATAGTAGATGACGTTTCCTATGTTACAAGGTATTTGTAATGTTCATGGTTATCACTTTAAAATTCTGGGATTTTATTTCTAAAAATTTTTAAGTTTTTATTAATTTATGCACATAACCTTGAAAGTTAAATGTTACAAAAATATATCAGAAGAGCTTTGTTTCCCTGCTTTTTTTCCTTGACCTCCACTCATACCCACCCCAAGTCTCATTTTCTAAAGGTATCTTTTTTTAAGTCTACTATCTTTTCCTTCAGCTATTTTCTCCACATTTCTAAATCGTAATCTATACACCCATATTTTGATTTAGCAATTTTAGATATTATCTATTGACTTTATTGTGGTAAGAAATTAACTTTATAGGTTGCTTTCCTCTCTTCTCTCCAATAATTTAATATTGTCATTAATCAGTGTTTGCAGTATTAATAATTATGTAAGTATTGTTATTGCCAAGCCAAGTAGTATATTATGATTGTTTTTTATACAGTATTTGTAATTGTTTCTTTGTTTCTCATTTGGTGTACATATTTCAAGTTCTTCAGATTGTTCAATGATATATAGCAGAGTTCAATATTATTTTCAACATGACTGATAACCAATTATTCCATTTTTTTCTCCCTGAATATCTCCTTTATGTTGCTTGTCAATAGAATGACTTTAGAAATTGGGCCCACACAATGTTAGGGTATGGATAGGTGAGAGTGGATGGGATGGAGAGGCAAGTGGAGAGGTAGCACTGCCAGAGCCAGTGTGCCAGAGGTGTGCGCTGACACCTAGAGAGCCGAGTAATGCAAAGAATTGCAACACACAAAGAGGTGAAAGAAGAAAAGATTTATTTAAGAAAAGTTCACTTCCCACAGACAGGAAGCAGGCCTACACTCTAGGTGATTGTGGCCCTGTAGTGGGCCTACATGCTAGATGAGTGTGGCCCCATAGCCCTCCAAGCCCCGGCTTAAATCCTTTTCCTTGGAGATGTTGCAATCAGGTAGACATGACTGCTGTGACTTCCTTATCAACCACCTGCGAATGTCTTGGAGGCCCTGTGACACAGAGACATCAATGTCTGTCCATATTATCCTAACCCCTAGAGAAGGGCATGACAAGGATTCTAATCAGCTCCTGTACCTTCCCAAACAACATTCCTTAGAGCTAATGGAGAGTGCACTTCCCCTTATCTCCTATGCATTTCCAGTGGGTAGCTTCGGGGGATCCTTGACTTCCCTGTAGATAGGGCCTAATCTACTGGAAGATCAAATGCCCACCTGCTCCCCCTGAGTGGTCATAACTTTTGTAATTACAAATTTCGTGACTTCTACAATCCTTGCCCAATGCATGATGTCTTAGGCCTTGTAAATTACCTTTCTTCTAGACAAGCCTTATTGCCACTTCTGCCAGGCCCCACTGACAAAAGCTATGAGACATCTTCGATACCTGGTACTAGGATGTCTGTGTTTCTGAAAAGACAAAGTCAGCAAGGTTAATTTTTACCTAAAGTATGCATTTCTCCAAAACATAGTTTCTACTGTCTCATCATTGTATTAGGGTTTAAGAACAAGATGAAAAATGGCTTTCATCTCTTGGTCTGTCCTTTCATTCCCTACTCCTGCTCTTAGAAATATTCTTATGACCCTAGGAAATGGGGTGAAGATCAATCTTCTGTAACTGCTTCCTGCTGAGCTGGGCCATAGAGATGTTCCTCCCTATCTATTTCCAAGGACTTGAATAGGAAGCAGCGGGACATTAACCAAAGACTATTTGGATTTAATAAAACATTGAGTGAGAGCACAGGCAAAAACTATTAAGCAAATGATGATGAAAAAGGCTATTGCCCCCAAAACAATGCTGGAAAAGTGAAAGTAATACCGTGCCATCCTGCCTTCAGGCCCTAGCGGCAACTGCCATACTAACTCAGGAAGCTAATAAAATTACTTATGAACAAGCATATTGATGTGTACTCTCCACATCAGGTGACTGACATTTTGAACAATAATGCTTACAAATTTCTAACTAGCTCAGGACTTACTAAGTACTAAGCTCTGTTCATTGGCAACTCTAACTCTCTAAAAGTCAGTTCCCTTAAACCCAACTACCCTCCTGACACTTCCAGAACCGACAGAGCATAGCTGACGAATGATACATTGATGGGAGCAGTTTTGTTATGAATGGAGAAAGGAAGACTGGATATGCCATAACGACCACTACTAAAGTAATTGAAAGTGCGCCTTTGCCTCCTGCACTCAGCACAAAAGGCTAAACTTCTTGCTTTGGTTAGAGCTCTTAGTTTAGAAAAAATGTAAGGAAAGTTGTTGGTATAAGGTATGTTTTTGGTAAGAAAGGATAAAGGAAAGAGAAATTTGTATAGGAAAGAATCTTGTATGGTACATTTTTGTTCTATAATAGAATGGCTGGTTATTTAAAGGAAGGAAAGTATAGGGCAAAAATAGAAGGTTCAAGCATGTCAAAAAATGGTATGAGTATGTCAAACATGGTATGTAAAAGTCTGTAAAAAGAAATGTGAAAGGAATTCCATAAATAAGGCTACAAAAAGTTTCTATCAATTTATCATTGATATCAAGCACATTAATGCTAAGCCAAAATGCTACTCAAAGACCAGAACATGAGCTTCTTAATTAACAATCTCCAAAAGAATTTTCTCCTTTAAACAATAGGGGGGAAGAGAAAAAATTCAATTAGCCCTCCCCTTCTGTCTTTGTTACCAAAAAGCAAGTTTTTTTTCTTTTCAAAATCTTTGGACTATCACTTTGGCTAAATAAGTAACTTTTGCAATAACTACTGTAATCTTGTGTTGTAACATTATGCTTTTAAAATTTTTAATACTTTAAATTCTTAAAGTTCTCAATCAGTCTCTCTAGGGTGAGATAGTAAACAAGCTTCAGGAGCCATATCTATCACAGACCAGACACAAGGATTATTAATCCAACATAGGATAAGTACAAAATAACTTGGACTTCACACTCTAACATGCGTCAATCGTTGTGAAAGTATATCAGACCTATTATAAAAACAAAAGAAACTGTTTTCTCTTGCCAATGTTTACCTGTTTTAAATTCTCTCTAATGTTTTCAATTTTTCATTCTTCAGACTTTGTCATAGTGACTGTATTTCCTTGTTAAAGTACAACTATAGATAATTTACAAGGGAATATTTCAACTTATGTTAATAAATTAAAGGCTTTAACTAATCATACATATAATGTACAGGATTACTTTCACTTTCCCAGCACTGTTTTTGGGGCAATAGCCTTTTTCATCATCATTTGCTTAATAACTTTTGCCACCCTCTTACTGTATTGTCCAATTGTTTAGATAAGTATGCTACTGCCTTCATATCTGGACCATACCTTTGTCCTAGCAGCCCCCAGGCTATTCCTCCCCTCTCCGTTATGTAGAGTATAAAATTCTTTTGTAAGTTGGGCAGTGCCAGAGCTGGGGCCCTTGTTAGTGAGTCCCAGAGCAAAAAGAAAGCTTTTTATGCTGGTGAATGCCAGTCCAGAGGCTTATGTTCTGGACCCTGAGTAGCCTTATATAATGGCTTAGCTAGAAGTCCATAATTGGGAATCCAAAGCTAAACAAAAGGCACCCCCCCAAAAAAAACAAAAACAAAAAAAACAAACAAACAAAAAACACAGTGGTGATGACTCAGGGTAAAGAATAATATTAGTTTCAATTTTTGTCATAATGTCCCATCCCACTAATGGAGCTGGACATGTTGACATAACAAGGAAGGAGTGCTGAAATATTGTATCTCCCAGAACACATGGAAGTAATGGCATAGTGAGCGGCCTGGATATAATGCCCTGCACCCCCATAACTGAAAGGAGTGAAGGAAGGAGTGGACTGGAAAATTCAAGTAGAGCTGAGCATGTAGCCCCCATATTAATAATGAACGATATAACCCGCCAGTCACTGATATTTCCACCCTAGGCTCGGTTGGTTTAATAGTTTGTTCTGAAGATGTTGGGGTTACTGAGCCAGGGACAAGTCAATCCAACTGGAGCAAGCCCAAAAGATCCCCTTCTGAGATCGTGCAAGGTTCCTGGTGTCCCTCATTTGCAGCAAACCTCTGAGCCATGTGCTCCCCTCTGGCTAGGTGAATAGGGCAATCATGAGCCCAATGTCCATGCTGTCTGCATTTGGTACAGAGTGTTGCTGGTGGCAGGGCTTGACAGTCTTTGGCCGTATGCCCATTTTGACAGCACTGGAAACAAACCTGGGAAGGGGGTTGTGTACCCCTTCCACGATTGACCATCTGGGGTGGAAGATCATCAGTGGTGGCTCTCTTTGCCAAAGTGGTAGAGAAAAGCTAAAACGCTTCCTGCTTATGTTTGCAGTCCTGTATTCTTTCCTCCTCCCAGTTGTTAAAAACTTTAAAGGCTGTATCCAATAGTTCTAATTGAGGGGTTTGTGGGCCCTTTTTTAAATTTTGGAGTTTGCATCTAATGCGCTGACTGGGAGATAAAATACCTATCCAAAAGAGTTTGTCCCTCCAGAGAGTTTAAACCAATATTAGTAAACTGCTATAATGTAGGAAGTGGAGTTGTAGGAGAGTATGAAGGAGGTGTAGGAGTTTTTAGGAGAGGGGCAGCTAAATTAGCAGGGCCGGTATCCTCTGAGGAACCTATGGGCAATTGGGTCTGGGGAGCCAACACAAAAATGCAACAGGAAGAACGAAGATCTGGGTGGCGAGCTAACTTATAAAAGGCTTGAATATATGGGAGCTCAAGGTACTTGTCATTTCTTTTTAAGTACAAATCAAGCTGCAGAAGGGTGCTAGGAGCTAGGAACCACCCTCTGGCCAGGTTTTGCCATCCCCCAGCTTATATTGTGGCCAAGCAGTGTTGCAGTAAAATATTAAAGCTTTGGGTGAATATCCTCACTGAGTTTTAAAACTTTAGGGTGTTTTAAAAGACATGCCAGTGGCATATCTTTCTTTACAATCAATTAAGCATTTTCCATGTCTCCTGTAAAAGGAAACAGGGATACAATTGGAATGGGCTCTTGGTTTCATGGATTTGTTTCTGGGCCTTAACCCATCCAGATCCCCTGCCAGGCATCCCCAACAGGTTCAGAGGAATCAGCGCAAAGGATGTGAGTCACCAGGAAGAGAGTGTCCTCCTGTCCCTGTGCCCACTGGAGCTCATGGGACGCTATGCTCCACCATGTCTCGGAAGGCCCAGTATCAGGACTTCTGGCAATTGGGTCCCAGACCCTTGCTAGGTATCCCCCAAGATATGAACTGGGAAAAACCCAAGAGACCCAGAAACTTATCCAGACAGCAAAGCCAGAGGGGTCCAAGAGTGCGCATTCAAAAATGTGGGTGTATGGATGATAAATGAGGGATAACTCACCAGAGACACAGAAAGGCATACCGTGCAGCTCTCTGTGGGAAGTCAAGGATCCCCCGAAGCTACCCACTAGGAATGCATAGGAGATAAGGGGAAGTGCACCCTTCATTGGCTCTAAGGAATGTCATTCAGGAAGGTACAGGAGCACCAAAATCCTTGTCACGCCCTTCTCTAGGGGCTATGATAATATGGATAGACATTAATGAGTCTCTGTGTCACAGGATCTCCAAGACATTCGCAGGTGGTCGATAAGGAAGTCACGGCAGTCACATCTACCTGATTGCAACATCTCCAAGGAAAAGGATTTAAGCGGGGGCTTGGGAAGCTATGGGGCCACACTCATCCAGAGTGTAGGCTCGCTTTCTGTCTGTGGGGAGTGAACTTCTCTTAAACAAATCTTTTCTTCTTTCACCTCTTTGTGTGTTGCAATTCTTTGCATTACTCGGATCTCTGGGTTGCCAGCGTGCACCTCCAGCATGCTGGCTCTGGCGGTGCTGTGCCTCCCCTCGCCTCTCCATCCATCCAGCGATCCTCACCCTATCCATGCCCTAGCACACAACAAGAAAAAAACAATAGCATATACTCAGAAATCAAGTCAGTGCCATCTTATTATTCCTAATAGTTGTGTGGTCTTGCCAGTCAGGAAGAATTTGAAATGAATGAAAGACTCATGAAATTCAGTTTTTAAAGTTAGATAAGGAGATATTTACATTTTATCTAGGACCAAAGACATTCAAAATTTGGTAAGTCATGTAGCCAGTTGGATGGAGGTGGCAGACTTAAAGCTTTCTATGAATACTCAGAAAAAAATAGGTAATGTATATTTTGAATCTAAGGGGTGCAGGCTACACAATGATCTCTTTCTTTAGGTCAGAGAATGCTTAGCACAGCAGCTATAAACAGCACTCAGTAAGAGCACAAATCCAATCTTGCACAGGCCAAGGTCTCTGAACATCAAGAAACTTTGAGCAAGCTGAAAAGATAACTTCACAATTTTGATGGTGGGTAACATAATTTTGTCTTTAATGGGAAAGAAATGCATTTTAACATTGGGAGACTTAGAATTAAATAGAGGAATAGTTAAGGAACTCAAGCTAAAGTAACTATTTTTTGCCCTAGGAATCATTGCATTTTTGTATGTTTATGTAACTGTATATACTTTTTAAGAAAATTTGATCAATTGTAGTTAATAGATCAGTGTTATGATTCCAACTTTAAGATATGTAGTTGATTTAATTTGAAATTAAAATGTAATTTATTAGATTTATAAGAATTACATGAATAGCTAAGAATTTTTGTCAGACAGATAGAACGTTGAGAATGCAGTTTAAAATGCTTAAGTAGATATCATAAATTCAGCAAGTAAATGGAACTGAATATTAATCAAACGATCCTTCAAAAGTGATTGAAATTTGCTAGATATACAAATAGAATAATGTTATTTTTAAGTTGAATTTGAATTCTTAAGGATGTTGAATTTGTAACTTTAGTTAATGAAGCATTTTAAAAACCAAACTACCCTCTAAATAATCTTTTTTGTGTGTCTGCAAACTGCCCTTGAATGTTTAAAAAAAAACTTTCTTTAACAGAGTTACCTACCTTCCGCTCCAGCCTGGGTAGAAAGTTCTCTGAGTTGCTTCCCCTAATTTCCTGTGATAGCTCTCTTTTCTAGATTCTATGCTCATGCCTTCCCCTGAATCTCATGGGCATGGGGTCACCTTCTGCATTCTTCTAGGAAGGAGAAAAGGTGAGCATAGAATCCACTGTGTCTACACAACCTTTCATTCAAACCTTCTCTCATCCTTGCCTCCCACAGTACCATGAGCCCCAGGCTCTTGGACATTTCTTGGAGCAGATAGTTTGCTTTCCTTTGGAAAGTGCAGTCCCTGTTTGCATTGCATTTAGCTAACTGCCACCTGCTCTTTCAGTTTCTTATCTCAATGATTTGTGCTTTCTACTTTCCAAAACTTTGTTGACATTCCTTGTGATGTTCTTTTCACTCACATTCTCCTTATGGCTTACTATTATTTTTTCATTATTACTTTGTTGTCTTAGAGTGTTTTGGGAAGGAGGGTAGGTAAATTGCACAGGTTCAATTTTCATTTTATGGGAAATCTCATTGCTTTTACAATGTGTATAATAGTTGGTGTACCAAGATTTTTTTAAATGTTTTACTGTAGAGCATTTAAATTCTTTCTCTTTTTTTCCTGTTGGCTTGTTTTCTTTTGGTGAATTATTTCCTTGCAGTAAATTACAAGCTGTGGAATTATGGGGCGAAAAGTGATAAAGGGATTCAGTGTGGAATAACGGAAAGAGTGTGGGCTTTGGAGACACTATGATTCAACACCACCTCATTTTGTTCATTGCTAGCTGTGTGATCACCATTTTTTAAAAATCTACCTAAGTCTCACTATTCAAATTTAGGTTAAGAGAAAATATTTACTCTAAAAATCAAAATATTCCTCAAAATCTTTCAGAACTTTTTTTTTACTTAAAGTAAAATAAAAGCAAATAAATAAAATTTAAAGTAGCTATGAATATGGCTTAAAAAACACAGGTGGCTCAGCCTGTAATTGCAGCACTTTGGGATGCCTAGGCAAGTGGATTGCCTGAGCCCTCGGGTTTGAGACCAGCCCAGGCAACTGGGTGAGTCCTTATATCTACAATAAGTCAAAAATTAGCCAGGTGTGGTAGCGGGCCTGTAGTTCTAGCTACTTGGAAGGCTGAGGCAGAAGGATGCTGGAGCCCAGCAGGTCAATGTGGGGGTGGCTGTGAGTGTGCCACTGCACTCCAGCCTGGGCGACAGAGTGAGACTCCTACTCAAAAATAAAACAAAGTAAAAAAATAAGGAAAATAGACACATTGGTGTTAATATCCTACTCTCTAACCTCCCTAATAAATGTCTGATTTCACTGTTTACCATTTTCTACCCTTGAAAAATCTCAAGATATTGAAAATGCCTATGTATTAAATCACTTGTAAGTGCTATTAAACAGCACTCACCCAGGCTTTCTAGGGTAGGCATCTGAAGGTTGAACAGTGCTTTTTGCATCTAACTTACAGCATAGCAATATTATAATAAAAATGAGTTCTCTTACTAATAGCCTTTTGTAATCCACATACAAAGTTATTATACCTTCTGGATTCTTGCCAGTTTTTAGATAATGACATTAAACTAGTATGAATGAGAAGATGGTTTCCTTGACTCATTGTTCTACTTGTATTACTAAAAAGCTGATTGTCAAAACTGCACAGAATATATTCCTAGCTTTTCTATTTATGTTTCCAGTTTGAAGAGACTAATTTATGACAAAATCTGTTTGGATTGAAATCTGCCCAACTTCTGATTCTTTTTTTTTTTTTTTAATTTGATGTGTTCTAGAGATCTGCTTCATTCTTGTCAAACTAAAGATGAGCCATTAAGTATTTCCCTGAGTATATATCTCACTTTCCTTGACATTATTAGTAAAAACAAAACTACAAGTGAAATCATAGAGTAGATGGGGTAGTCATTAGGACATCAGAGGGGAACATAAAATTGTTTAATTACATTTTCACAGTTTTATACATTTTACCTAAAATAAAATACACAATTAAAAAATTGACCAGACTCGGTGGCTCAGCCTGTAATCCCAGCAGTTTGGGAGGCCGAGGCAAGTGGATTGCCTGAGCCCGTGGATTTGAGACCAGCCAGGCAACTTTGGCGAGACCTTGTCTCTACAATAAAAATCAAAAAATTAGATGGGCGTGGTAGCGTGAGCCTTTAGTTTTGGCTACTTGGAAGGCTGAGGCGGAAGGATTGCTTGAGACCAACAGGTCGACACTGGGGTGGCCATGAATGTGCCACTGCACTTCGGTCTGGGTGACAGAGTGAAACTCTAACTCAAAAAAAAAAAATGCTAAGCATTTTTATTATTCACATATTAATGCAGCTGGAGTTCTGGTCAAGGAACCTAACTGCAGGCCTTTCATTTGTACAGATTTATACTTCTTTCAGCTACATCATAAATTATTTTACTAAGTTCTACAAAAAACCCTGGGAAGTTAACAAAGCATGTATTATTTTTCTTACCTGACAGATAAGGAAGTTGGCACCCAGAGAGTTTGCCAGAGGAAACACAGTAAGTGACAAAGCTAGAAAAGGAATTCAGGTGCCCCAAACCCTGTGCATTTCTGTCTCCCAGAATCATTTCTCAATGATTAGCTCTCTCTCACACACACAGTTTATTACCTTATGTTTATAGGATCTGACAATTAAGTCCTTGAACTATTCCTAGAAAAAGTGCTACGTACCTCACTGCTGAGTGTCACTATGGTCACATTCGAAGTACCTTGGGAAGCTATGCACGGACGCTAGCACCTAGTCCAACCGTCAAAGCAATTTTAGAACTCTTTTTCTGGAGTGGCCATCAGCTGATGTAGTGAGAATGTTGGAGTTTGAATTAGAGCAACAAACAAACATTAAATTTCTTGTTAAGCTAGGCAAGAGTGGAAGTGAAATCAGGGCATGTTAGTTCAAGTTTATGTGGATAATGCCATGAAGAAAACAGCAGTATATAAATGGATTAAATATTTTTCTGAAGGGAGAGAAAGTGTCACTGATAAAGAGAGGTGGGGACAGCCAGTAATGAGCAAAACTGATGAAAACTGCAAAACTTCATTGAATTGTGTGTCAAAAGCATCAGCTGACTGTGAGAAGCATAGCAGACCAAATAAACATCGACAGAGAAACAGTCAGGAAAATCTTAACGGAAGATCTTGGTATGAGAAAGGCGTGCACAAAAATGGTCCTGAAGGAGCTCTTGCATCACGACAATGTACCAGCTCACACAACTCTGTCTATGAGGGAGTTTTTAGCCAGTAAACAAATAACTGTATTGTAACGCCCTTCCTACTTGCCCAATCTGGCTCCCAATGACTTTTTTTTTTTAACCTGAAGATAAAGGAAATATTGAAAGGGAGACATTTTAATGACATTCAGGACATCAAAGTTAATACGGTGACAGCTCTGATAGCCACTCTAGAAAAAGAGTTCCAAAATTGCTTTGATAGGTAGATTAGGCACTGGTGTTGCTGCATCACTTCCCAAGGGGAGTACCTCAAAGGTGATCATAGTGATATTCAGCAATAAGGCATGTAGTACATTTTCTAGGATGAGTTCGTGAATTTAATTGTCAAACCTCATAACTTTCTATCCTTGCTGAGTGACTGTAGTTCTCAGGGAATATCATTTGTTTTTTGTAATTCATGATGCAAATATTGGAATGTATTTTCCAAATTAGAAGTAGTATTTAAATTAGCATATAGAAATTTTAGTAGCTTGACAAGATTCCAAGAGTCTTCTTTTTATTTTTAATTTTTATTGTACATATTTATGGGATGCAAAGTGATATTATGATACATGTATACAATGTGGAATAATTAAAACAAGGTAGCTAGCATAGATACTGTTTCAAAAACTTATTTTTTGTGGTGAGAACATTTAAAATTTATTCTCTTAACAATTTTGAATTATACAAAATACTCTTATCTATAGTCAAGAAATAGAGTCCATTTTTGTTTTTTATTCAGCCTGCATCTCAACTTTTTGACTGTAGTTATGGGAAGAGAACTGAATGAGAATCTGGGTGGCCCTCTGTCTTATCCCTATCCTTTGCTGGTACGTTACCCTGAGCAAATCGCTCACCCTCCCCTAATCTTAGTGGTCTCATTGGTGACACTGGGAATAACACCTACTTTTCCTACTTTGCTGGGAATAACACCTACTTTTCCTACTTTGCCAGGCAACAACAAGATACTATATGAGAGAACGCTTAGAAAATTGTATAGCATACCACAAAGATAAGATACTATTATTTCCTCAAAACTCCAGAGCAGGTGACAGGATACACTTAGGCTAATGCAAGGAAGAAAGTGAAAGGATATTTATGAAATTTTAACCTTAGCTGCTGTAAAGATGTAATTGTTCCAGTGATACAAGCTGACCTTTAGTAAAGGTTTTCCACTATGAAAGTCACTCTGGGAGGGGGGCAATTTATAATAGGCTGGGTGTTGATCTGAAATGCAAAGAGTACAAAGGTCAATCAGTTAGAGCAAGGTGAAATTCCAAGGTTTAGAGATAAGAGTAAAGCATACAAACTGTAATATTCAATCCAAGTTCACTATAATTTAGTTGTTTACAAATTGTTTTTAGACTTTATTTGGCAGCTGGGTTTTAAAATGTTCTTACCAATGAAAGGCATCTTTTGAAAGCAAAATTATCTAGCAAACTGTGTGTGTGTCGGGGGGGGGGGGTACTCATGCAGGCAACAACTAAATATGTAGAGGAAAAGAATAGTCCAAAATTGTTTTTGACTTTTTATTACCAGCAGAGTTACTCATTGAAGATTCACGGAGATAAGAGTAAAATATAGTGCCAACATGAAATACTTATCTAAAAGACCTGACTGATACGTGATATAGTAGAGATTCTAGATTATTTTCCCCCCTATCCACTCAGATGGGGAGGAAGGAAGCAGAATCTGCAAAATTAATATGCACCTGTGTAATGGATCATTTTTGCAGCTGTTCAAATGTCCCAGTGCTTTTGTTGCACTAAAGAAGATGGACATAACCCTTGTCTATTTCTAGTCACTCTGCCTGGCTCTTGAAATTCCTTTACTTTATAATTTTGTGATAGGTGAATGAAAGTGGATAGAAAAGAGGAAGGAAAAATATTTAAGTCAGAAATTTACCATAGAAAATTATTATTCCTCTCTTCAATTGCAAGACAATTTATTTTCAGATATATTTGAAGACCCTCTAGTTTATTATTGGCATGCTTGTGGCCCGTTAAGAAAATCTTATATGGGACATTGGTCAAGTCATTGAGTGAGATGTTGAGAAATCCCTTGGTCATAAAGCAAGTTTTTCAAATGTTCTTTCTGCAGCAAGTACCCCAGTGCTATGCAGCTTGCTAAGAACAGTAGACTTAATTTGTTCAATTTTCTTATAAACAATTGGTTAATTAAACTGACTTGAGACATGAATAACCACCGAACACATATTTTAGTTGATTGCACTATAAAAGTGCAATAAAAGTTTAGAAATAGTTCTTTCATGGCATTTACAGTATACCAATTCCTTTGACTTAGAACTAAAAAACAAAAGCATACACTTATTTCTGTTCTTTGAAGACTACTATCTTGCTTTAATCTTTGCTAAACTCTCATTTGAAATACTGCTTGCACATGCAGAGTTGGTAGCACCCAGACTTTTTGAATGGTTGATAATAAGCTATTCTTTTAGAACAGTTATTAATGCAGGTTCTCTGGGTGTTAGTAGCAATTACTAGGAAAAAAAAGTTTAATGATCAATTAAATCTGGAAATAAGCCTAGATTAAACAAAGTTAAAAAGGTTTTATTCATGCAGAAATTCTCACAGCCTTTAAAAATGGTAAGTTTGTGATTCTTTTAATACTGAATTTGATGGACATTATTCCGCCCCCCAAACTTACTTGACCATGAAATCCTTTTCTCATGCAGACATCTCTTGGGGAAAGACAGATAATTTACAAACTGGTATTAGCATGGGCATTAGGAAAGCCTTTAAAATAGGCCGACTCTGGATTAGAATCAGACATCATTCCAGTCTGAGCTCTGCTGCTTATTATTATGTGCCTGGACATGTCACAAATATCTTTCAATTTCCTCAGCTGCAATGAGAATTAGAATACTTACTTCAAACCATACTGAAGATTTAAAAAAACTGTGTGAAAGTGCCCTGTAAATTACAAGTTATTTTAATTTTAAAGATATAAACTATTATGAAAATAATTAGTACATCATTAAAAGTTGGTCTTGCTAAGAATGTTTACCCTTCTAATTTTCTAAAAATGTGCTTTGACATTAGATTAATGATTTGTAGTAATTTCTGATGCAGTAGGTTATTCTCTTTCCAGGCATTTAGGTAGTGAAGTATTAACTTTAGGAGAGATAACTATACAGTACAAGGCAAATGTTTCCAAGTTGATTTTACAATGATTTCACTTGTGAATTCTTGCTTGTTGCTTGTTGACCTGGAGATAACAAATTTTAAAGGGTAGGCCTCATTATGGTGGTGAAATGCCAGATTATTATATTTCTCTCTTGGATTCGTGGTAAAATACTAAGAAATGAGGAAGAAAAATTATGTGAGTAAATAATAAAGTGATTTTGAGTTTCACTCTCCTTCGAGCATTAGCTACATGACCAATGGAGTTATTAATAATCCCATAAAATCTCAATAGGCTAGTTGTGGAAGTGCGTCTTAGTCCATTTTGTGCTGCTATAACAGAATACCTGAGACCAAGTAATTTATAAATAACTGAAATTTATTCTGTCACTGTTGTGGAGGCTGGAAAGTTCAAGATCAAGGTACCAGCAGGATAGAGCTTGGTCTTTCTGCTTCCAAGATAGTGCCTTAAATGCTGCATCCCCTAGAGGAGAGGAACACTGTACTCGCACATGGAAGAAAAATAGAAGAAAGAGATATTACTTGCAGAAGTGACATTAATCCACTCATGAGGGCAGACCCCCATTATCTATCAGGCTAACGCATAAGTTTTGATGGGGACCAAACATTCAAACCTTGGCAAAGAGTAAGGAAGCAGAGATCCTAAAACATTTAGCATTACTGAAATAGAGTGAGCTGGTTGACAATTCCTTAGAACGAAATATGATTGTTATGGGCTGAGTTGTGTTTCCCCAAAAGTCATATGTTGATGTTCTAACCCCCTAAGTAGGTGACTGTATGTGGAACTAGGACCCTTAAAGACATAAATAAAATGAAGTTGTATGAGTGGGTACTCATCCACATGACTGATGTTTTTATAAAATGAGATTAGGACACAGACCACACACAAACTGAGCAGTGACCCTATTAAAGGTGCAGCAAGAAGGTGGCTATCTACAAAGCAAGAAGAGAGACCTCAGAAGAAACCAAACCTGCTAACACCTTGATCTTGGACTTTTGAACTATGAGAAAATAAATGTATGTCCTTCAAGCCACCCAGTCTAATAGTTTGTTATGGAAGCTCTAGAAAACCAATATAATAATTAAATATTTAATTCTGTGCTTTTAAAGTTTACTTTCCCTGAAAGTAAATCCCATAATTCGAGCATCATTAAGGTTTAAGAACAAAGGAAAATAACTCTTTTGTCTATTTGATTCATGTTTTAGTCAAATCTACTCCCTTGAATACCACGGTTATATAATAAAAATGCATTTGTGGATTACTGAGTTGCAAAGAATGTTCATACATTAGGGAAAAAGTAGAATATAATAGTTAAAAGTAAAATTAGGTGCTAGATAGCCTGAGATCAAGTCCTGGTCCTGCCACTGTATTAGTTCATTCATAAAATGAGTATACAAGTAGCACCTATTTTGTAGGATTGTTACGAGGATTAAGAGAATTAATGGATGTAAAGATTAGAAAACCATGATTATAGCCTAAAAGGCCTGTGATACAGGGATTAAGCTTGCAATTTGTATACCTAACGCCAGATGGCAGTGTGGCCACCCAAGGTTAGATAACCGTGTAGTCTGGTTGAAGAGCCAGAGTGACTGAAATACAGGGTAACCAAACTCCAGACTTCTATGAAAATAAGATGAATTCAAAACCTCTATGCAAATAATTTTATACCAGGTCACAAAAATATACATACAAGAAGAACTTAAATAAAACACATCTGATTACATTAGTTGCTTTCTGTCACTATTCAAATCCTGGTTCCACAGTTTACTGGCTGAATAACCTTGGACTAGTTACTTACCTTGTATAAGCTTCAACTTTTCTATCTGTAGAACATTACGTGCATGTAACAGAATTTTGTTGAACTCCTATATGTCAGGCATTTGTTCAAGGAGCTGGAGATGCAGGTTTTTGGATTTGGGGTTTTTTTTTAAGTTGCAGTGTTACTCTGTCGCCCAGACTAGAATGCAGTGGCATGCTCATGGCCACCCCAGCATCGACATGCTGGGCTCAGGCGATCGTTCTGTGTCAGCCTTACAAGTAGCCAGAACTACAGGCGCATGCTACCATGCCTAGCTAATTTTTTGATTTATTGTAGAGATGAGGTCTCGCCAAGTTGCCAGGCTGTTCTCGAACCCATGGGCTTAGGCAATCCTCTCACCTCGGCCTCCCAAAGTGTTGGGATTACAGGCTTGAGCCACTGCGCCCAGCCGAAATATAGGTTTCAAAACAAAACAAAACAACAACAACACAAAAAAATCAGTCACAGAAATCCTTGCCTTCATGAAGTTTATATTCTCATCACTAGAATCTAGTGAACAACTAAAGCAACTCTATCATTTAAAATTAGATACAGGTTGTGTACCAGGATGTTAAAGTGATATTCTCTACCTCAGTTTTCACTGAATTCCCAAAGGCTCAGAACAACATGGCAGGTTCAAATGTCTCTAGGTTTTGTAGAAAGGCATTAGATGAACCATCGTTGGAATACCTTCCAAGGGGGTGGTCAACAACAGCAAACCTTAGCTCAACACATACCTCGGGCACCTAAAAACATATGGATAGGTTGAATGAAAGGACTGTTTTTAAAGAGAACTTATTTAGAGAGAGTTATTGGAGGACTGTGTTCCCACTATAGTGTCGAGTGGGTTATAGTTCTTCTTTCCTAGGTGAGAAAGAGATCCTCAAGAGAGTCACCGGGAGGGGCTGACATAAGTCCCCTGGCATTGAAGCACATAAACACCATGTGAGAGGCTGGGATGCTCAGACCTGAAGCACAGCCAAGGGTGCAATGTGGCACTGGAAGTAAGGGAAGTAAGGGACACTTCTATTTGTGGCTGGGTGAAAAAGCACAAGTGTTCCTCACGAACCAGATCTGAACTCCAACGATATTAAGAATCCCCATCTGGAAGGACAATGTGATACCCGCAAAGGGGATGGGCCACCAGATAGATGCACAGGATGTGCGAGAGGAACAGTGATTTCCATGTGGGGCCAACCAATGCCAGCCTCGCAGTCCAAGGACCCCAGCAGCTGTGTCTTTGAGGGGCTCCACTATCGAAAGTAACAGCCCTGAGGATCCATCACCCCAGGGGAGTCCCAGAGGTTAGATCTGTGCCAGACAAGTAGAATTTCCCTGGTCCTTGCTTCTCTTCCCACCCTCACCCCAACTCCAACTTTGTTGCCCAGGCTGAACCTGGGAGGTTGAGGCTGAGGTGAGACGTGATCATGCCACTGTACTCCAGCCTGGGCAACAGAATGAGACTGTGACTCAAACAAACAAAAAAATCATAACTAAAGTGTTCAGTGCAGTGTAGCAAATTCATGTCCCAAACTCTTTTCAGGGTTTATGTTCCTCCCCTGTCCCCACAGGGACCTGCTGTGGGCTGGAAGTCTGCAGTGGGAAGGAGGGGCTTGTGGGGCAGTTTTCTTCCTTCCTGCCCTTCATGGGCAGTTTCTCATGCCCTCACTTCAGAGTTAGAGTTGGGGTGAGGGTGGAAGGAGAAGTAAGGACCAGGGAAATTCTACTTGTCTGGCACAGATCTAACCTCTGGGACTCCCCTGGGGTGATAGATCCTCAGGGCTGTTACTTTCGATAGTGGAGCCCCTCAAAGACACAGCTGCTGGGGTCCTTGGACTGCGAGGCTGGCATTGGTTGGCCCCACATGGAAATCACTGTTCTATCTCAGACTCCCAAGTAGCTGGGACTACAGGTATGTGCCACCATGCCCAGTTAATTTTTTAATTTTTTGTAGAGATGAGGTTCCACTATTTTGTCTAGGCTGGTCTCAAACTTCTGGGCAAAAGCAATCCTCCCATCTCAGCCTCCCAAAGTGCTGGGATTACAGAGATGAGCCACTGCACCTGGTCCATTTTAATTATTAAAATGAGAATACTCTTGTGCCTAGAAGGGATTAGAACATCTATGATATTATTAATTTTATAAAAACCATGATGGGACCTGCCTAAACTCTCATCCAGAGACAGGAAAATACTTAGCCCTCCAAGTAGAGTGAAAGTAGATTTAACATCTATAAAGTGCTTAAGCTAGCAAACGTTTTCTGTTTTCATCAATTTTCTTCTGATCAGCCCCTCGTAACTGCTTGGCTATGGGTCATACAGCTCTTTTACAGAGGAATGAAGGAGGGTGTCAAGGACACCAAAGTAGAATACTGGGAAAGGGTGGGCCAAGTAGAGCTCACACTACTCTTTTTTTTTTTTTTTTTTTTTTGAGTTGGCGTCTAACTCTGTCGCCTAGATGAGTGCAGTGGCTGCGACCGGCCCCCGCAGCCTCAACCTGCTGGGCTCCGGTGATCCTTCTAATTCAGCCTTCCATGTAGCTGGAACTACAGGTGTGTGCTACCACACCCGGCTAATTTTTGATTTATTGTAGAGATGAGGTCTTGCCAAGTTGCCCATGCGGGTCTCGAACCCGCGGGCTCAGGCAATCCACTCACCTCAGCCTCCCAAAGGCGCGGGATTACAGGCTGAGCCACACACCCTTCCACACCTGGGGGCTGGCTCGGTCCTGTAGAGACTGGAGGGAAGGGGAAATCTCTTATCTAAATACCTGATTCAGATTCTCTGATTCTCAGCACATAGTCCTGTGAGCTGGGGATGCTGTCAGGTAAGACTGTTGTCTGGATTAAGGAAAAAGTCAGGAGTTCTCGTTCAGAGCAGCTCCTGGCACTGGTGGACCCTCAGCAAGTATTAATGTGATGAGTACTTGCATAATGAGGGGGATGGGATTGTAGTGTTAAATGAGAATACTCTTGTGCCTAGAAGGGATTAGGAAAAAAAGGGAATAATTTGAATGGTACCTTCAGAAACATTTATTTCCCACAAGACTACGGAGTGTTTTCACCATAGAATGTCACGCCTTTCATCAAAGGCAGTATTTTTTCAAAGTGACGTTCTGCCAACTTTTCCAGGTGCTAATAGTAATATAGAGAGAAAATAAAAGGTTCCACTAAACAAATAAGCTTGGGAAATGCTGTACACTTTGTCCTCCCCGCTGGGATATATACATTAGCATATTATATTATAGAGTCTTTGAAATTGCAAAGGTTAATTTTGCTAAACGCAGCATATTTATTGACTTTATAGGAAAGGCCATCATACTTAGTGATCTATCACAGAAACAAAGAACTGAATACCACATGTTCTCGCTCATAAGTGGTACCTGAATATTAATCACATTAGCACAAGGGAGGAATAGGCAGTCACGGGACACGGCCGGGGTGGGAGTAGGGGGCATATAACAACATAAAGAGTATGTGGTCCTAAACCAGGGGAATTGAGGACCAGCTGAAGGCCCAAACTTCACTTATATGCAGGTGTAAGTTGTGTGGTTAATCCTGACTTGTACTCCACATCTCTATTAAAAGAAAAAAGAAAAAGAAGAACACCTTTTCCCTCAGCACACTTGTTAACATCCCTCTGACCCGTGTTCTTTGTAAAATTGTTCTGGAAAAGATAGGATGAATGCCTTGTCTCCAGAAAGACCCTGTGCAAAGGAGCAAGAGTAGATAAGTTAGTATGGAGATTATCCCAACTCATGATTCTTAAAGTAGAGAGCAGGGCTGCTAGGGAGCAGCAACCATGGAGAGAGGCAGCTCCTGATGAGGTAAAGAAGAATAAGAAAGAACTGAAACTCACTGTAGCTGGAAGATTGGGAGGCCAAAGGCAGTGAGGGCCCAGTGGAGAAAAGTGTGTTCACAATTCTCTGTAAGACAAGATACAGAAATGGCATTTCATGTTACTTTAGGGGATAAAAGACTGAAGGGAAATGAAAGTGCCTTAGCCTGTAATATAGTAATTGTGTTTATTTAATAAGGATTCTATACCACTCACTATGGGGCAGGCACTGTTCAGAGCACAAGTACTAATTAATTAAATTATCAGAATAATCCTATAAGGTGGGTACTATTATTATTATCATCCCCATTTCAGAGATGAGAGAACTAAGACACAAAGGTATTTACTAATTTATTCACAGGCCAGGACTCAAGTCTAGGTCACTTGGCTCCAGCATCCATGCTCTGTGATGCCCTATCTTTGCTCTATGCTGAGTTTTCAAGTATGTGAAGTACAATACAAGACACTGCCAGATGTGATCCCAAATCATTGAAGAGGTTGAACTTCAATTACAGATGTAAAAATTCACCCTATATCCTAGGTCCTTTAAAATGGGAGAAAATTCTTCACCTTAATCAAAACTGACTGACATTAATGTTTATTCCTGTAACTTCTTTATATGACCTTTTATATACCCAAGATGAAACTAAAATTGATGTGAGTGATAGTTATCCAGGTAAAACAACTTAAGTGAAAAACATGTTACCGCAGAAATATTGCCTGAAAATGTTAGGCAGAAGGTCTTGATGTTGTTTCATGCACTATTTAATCAAAATTAACTCTAGAAATAAAGAGAGATGGAAAAGGCTATATTTTTCTTTTTTAAAATATAATTCAAATCTTGGTATAAAAGTAATTCACACACAGATAACTTTGAAAAACATAAACTTATAATTAAGAAAGTAAAAATTATGTATAGCCTCACCAGCCTAAGACAACTATATTGATTATAATTACTTACATTCTTTTTTTGAATGTTGAATGTGTGTGAGTGTGTGCGTGTGTGTGTGTGTGTGTGTGTGTGTTAAGTGTTGAATATATGTATGTGTGTTTAGTATAGCTGAGGTCACTTTGAACACATTTTACATCTTACAGATTTTACTTAACATTATATTATGAACATTTTCTTTAAAAAATCCCATTTGTATAACTATAATGTTTATTCTAATGTCTGTCATCTTGTCTTAAGTTTTTTTGTATTATGTTTTAGTGACTTTTAAAAATCTTCCAATATGAGGAATACGCTTCTTTTTCTTTTATTGTCTGCAGTGATTTGTATGTTTTTTTGCATTCTGTTTGTACTTAAAATTGAACAAAGAGGTTTCTAATTATGCAAGCCAAGATTGAAACTGTCTTTTAAAACTCAGTCCACTTTAACAGATGAGTTTTTTAAGTTTCTGTTTCTCCATATTTGTCCTTCACTTCTTTATTTTTGTTAAATAATTTGGGATGTAAATATTACTTAATCATATATACATACATATAATATTTTAAAGGTGAGTTAACATCTATAATAAATCAGTCACCATAATTATATAGAAATAATTTCAAACCAAGAAAATATGGCAAAAATAAAAATAGTATAAACACTCCTATAACTTTTCTCAGATTTGTCTACTCTTAATATATATATATTTTGAGTTGGAGTCTCACTCCATCGCCCAGACTGGAGTGCAGTGGCACACGCACGGCTACTGCAGCGTGGATCTGCTGGGCTCCAGCAATCCTTCTGCCTCAGCCTTCCAAGTAGCCAGAACTACAGGTGCATGCTACCATGCCTGGCTAATTTTTTATTGTAGAGATGAGGTCTCACGAAGTAGCCCAGGCTGGTCTTGAGCTCACGGGCTCAGGTAATCCACTCATCCTGGCTTCCCAAAGTGCTGGGATTACAGGCTTGAGCCACTGCGCCTGGCCTACTCTTAATATTTTAATCACATTCGAGTGCACTCACTCTTGCTCTCTTCTCTCTCTCCTTCTCTCTCTCCCTCTCTCCACATATATAATATGCAATATATATAATATATACATCTCCATAGCTATTCTATATTATAGAGATATATAGATATATTTCCATATAGATATATATTAAAAATTCAACATGTATATAACTTGAAAAAAAAATATATATATATATATAAAACTTGAAGACCATGCAAATATCCTACTCCTCACCAATACTTCCTCCTGGATATGACATCCATTGATGATTCATAGTATCTTCAAAAAACTCCAGGGAAAAAAGTGTATATGTATGTACACTTTTTTAAACAAAATCTTAGCAAATCAAAGTCAACAATATGTAAAAAAGACAACATACATAAGCAAATGGAGTTTATCTTAGAATGTAAGGTTGGTTTAACATCTGAAAATCAAGCAGTATAAATAACCATATTCAGGGACTAAAGGAGAAAAGCTATGATCATTTCAGTAGATACAGAAAAAACCTTTGACTAAGTTCAACATTGCTTTATGATAAAACCTCTAAAAAAAACTGAGATTAGTAAGGAACTCCCTCAGTCTGACAAAGAACACTGAAACCCTACACTTAATATCATATTTATCAGTAAAACACTGAATACTTTTCCACTAAAATTAGGAACAAAGCAACAATGTCCACTTTCATAATTTCTGTTCAATATTGTACTGAAGGTTCCAGCTGGTGTTTATAAGGCAAGAAACATTATTCATCACATGTCTGATAAAAAAATATCCAGAATATATATATATTTTTTAACTCTCAAATATATATATATTTTAACTCTCAAATGCAATATATATAATATTGCAACTCTTAAATGCAATAATGAAAAGACAACAACTCAATTAAAAATTAGCAAACATTTCAATACATACTTCACCAAGAGATGTACAGATGGCAAACAAGGATATGAAAATGCATAACATCATTAGTTCTTAAGGAAACGTAAATTAGAACCACAATAAGATATCACCAATGTGTTAGAATGATTAAGATGAAAAAAATACCAATGATACTAAGTGTTGATAAGGACACAGAAAAACTGGAACCCTCATACACTGCTGATAGGAATGTAAAATAATACAACCAATTTGGAAGAGTTTGATAGCTTCCTTAAAAATTAAACATACATTTATTATTTAACCTAGTCATTCCACTCCTATATATCACCTAAGATAAATAAAAGCAACTGCACACAAATACTTGGACAAGAATGTTATAGCAGCTTTATTCGTAATGTGTGTAGACAGGTGAATGGATAAACCAATTGTGATATATCCATCTCATGGAATACTATTCAGCATTAAAATAGGACAAGCTAGGCCACATGCAACAACATAAATGAATCTCCATATAATCATGGGTGTGAGAAGTAAGGCCAAAAATAATGCATGCTATATCGTCATTTATATGACATTTTAGAATATGAAAACAAATCTAAAGACTGAAGATAGATCACTGGTTGTCAGGCTAGGGGAGGATAGAAGCTGTTGGCAGTTCAGAGGAATGTGGGAAGATGTGAGAGAAAAAAAGGATTACAAAGAAGAGCCAACTTTTGAGATTGATGATTGTCTTCATTATCTTGATTGTTGTAATGACTTCAGGAGCGTGTGCACTTATTAATACTTAACAAGTTGTATTTTTAAATAAGTACAGTTTGTTATGTTTTAGTTGTACCTCAGTAAGTCTGTAAATATTAATAACAGCTGACACAGAGTCTGTTTCATGTGTGAGGTACTGTTTTTACCTCTTTATGTAACATATATAAAATATATAGAAAAGTGTTTAACAGTAATTAGGCACTCAATAAATGTTAGTTGAAAATAATATGGTTTACTTAAAAGTTTTTTTCCATAAAAATATTTAGCACAGAGGCAATGTTTTTTTCCTCTGATTACATATACAATCATAGTTTCCCTTTGATACATGTTTGGACTAAACAAAAAATAAAAGGAAGAAAAAGTTTCCCTTGTAGATGAAGCCCAATGGCAAAAACAGCCAGAACAGCAGCTGCAATCATGCCTCTCTCTCTCTTTTCCTCTCCTCCTCTCTCTCTCTTCATGTATATCCATATACATACATATATACATTCATACAAGTATATTACAGGAAATTTATATCCATCTAAGTGGACTGGATCAATTTTTTTTTTTTTTTTTGAGTTGGAGTCTCACTCTGTCGCCCAGACTGGAGTGCAGTGGCCGCTCCCGGCCACCGCAGCCTAGACCTGCTGGGCTCCGCCATCCTTCCGTCTCAGCCTTCCAAGTAGCTGGAACTACAAGCACGCGCTACCACGCCCGGCTAATTTTTTAAAAAATTTATTGTAGAGAGGAGGTCTCGCCAAGTTGCCCAGGTGGGTCTCGAACCCGCGGGCTCACGCAATCCACTCACCTCAGCCTCCCAAAGCGTGGGATTACAGGGTGAGCCACTGAGCCCGGCTGGATTAATTTTTAAAATTCTATTCATTGGTACCTAGAAAACAGAGATTCAAAGTTAATGTGTTAACGAGGTGCCTGAAACACAGTTGGTGTTCAATAAATATTTTTTTAAAAAGTGGATCTGTGAATAATCTTGCATCTCAAATTATTTACATATTCATGTAAAAGCCTTTGAGTGAAAATAACTTCCAATATTTTAAAAATAAGTTTGTTTTGGTTCAGTAGTACTGAAAGTTGCTACAAATTGTGAAAAGCACCACTCTTTGTATAAATGGTTTCTAATTGAAAATGCTAAATAAATACATTCTGCTTCGAAAATTACTTTCACATTGAAGTCAGCATTATCTGTGTAACACTAATTAGAAACAACTAAAAATGAAGTAAGCCATTGCTATGGTTTGGATATGAAGTGTTTGTCCCCACCAAAACTCATGTTGAAAGGTGGTAGTGTTGGAGGTGGGGCCTAGTCACAGTTGTATGGGTCATGGGGATGATCCCTCATGAAGGGCTTGGTACCCATTCTCCTGGTAGTGAGTGAGTTCTTGTTCTGGCGAGGAGAGCGGATTAGTTCTTGCAGGAATGTTCCTGAAAAAAGCGGCTTATAAAGCCAACACATCTCTTGGGTTTTCCCTCTTCACAAATGTTTGCTTTTCCTTTGACTTTCTCCACTATATTACGATCCAACACTAAAGCCCTCACCAGAAATCAGGGCCATGTCCTTGAACTTTGAGACTGAAGAATCATGAATGATATAAACCTGTATGGTTTTGTTCATAAATTACACAGTCTCAGTTATTTTGTTATAGCAACACAAAGCTGACTAACACAGACATTCAATGATTCAATGTCAGGAAATAAAAAATAATTCTATCTCTCCTCTTCTTGTCTAGTTTTTCATTATTTGAATGCCCTCATACTGTCATTACTTACAAACTCTGAGCTCACTGTAGAGTTAATAATTTTTTATAGTAAAGTTAAGTTTAAGGTTAAAAATGGTAGAAAGGAAAGAAGTATGGGAAAGAGGAGATAGAATGCTGAAAAATTTTACTATTTAGGTATGAAAGATCACTAAATATGCATTTTCTAAAGTCACTATTTAGCCTTGAACTTATAATTAATTAGTTCATCAATCACTTAATAGTCATTAAACCTGCATACTTAAGGAACTATGAGAGACACCATGATGGATGATTCTTAAATATCCAAGAAAGAGAGATATTAGAAAAATAGTAGATGAGTGGAGATGGAACCTTGGGAAACAAATTTATAAGGGATATGGAAGAAGTAAATGTGTTTATCATCATTATTATATTGCAAAGTAACCTGGCTTAGACAGCAAGCAGTTCATGGTGATGACTATAAGTAGTATATCACAGGCAGCCTAATTTTTTTTGTTGTCTTCTAATTTTTTGATACACCAGTTAAAAATTAGTTAAAATAAGAATTATCATCATCACCAACACCCTAATGAGTATATTTCTCTCTTGCCTTCTCTCTGCATGTCTCTCTCTCTCTCTCTCTCTCCAGTGCATGTGCGTGCTCACACACACACACACACACACACACACCAGTAAAGCCTTGGATCCGATTACCTAAGTATTGGAATTCCTTGCTACCAACCTTCTTGTACCATGTCTTAAAACATAAGCACCCAGTTTTTTTGGTTTATTTTTTGGCAAATCACTTGGAGAATGTGCCTGCCTGCCTGCCCATCTCCCTCCCTCCTTCCCTTTCTCCTTCCGGAACTTCCTTCCTTCTTTCCTTCCCTCAACAATTATTGAGCACTTACTGTATTGATATTTCATCCCCAAGTGATTTTGGAGATGAAAGGAAAGAAGCTATGGTCCCTGATCCTGGATGCCTTTCACGAAACATCCAGGATTGGTGAGCAGTTGCTTAACATTAGGCATCCCTGTACTGAATATACTAGGGGCTAGAAGATTTGAAAGAGCAAAGAATCTGGACCACGAAGCTATTGACTGTATGTTACCAGAATGTGAGAACAAAGTTACTAGTCTAGGCTTTGTAGCAAAGGAAACAAGAACAAAAAAATGTGGCTACAGAGATATGGTAAAGGTTTGTCAGGTCTAAAGGAAAAGAGGATGCTCAGGAACCAGTCCCAGAATGTAGGAATATCTCTTCTCTCTTTGTCTCTCTGTTTCTCTGTCTCTGCCTCTCTGTTTTTTCTCTCTCACATACCCATACAAACACACTCACACAAACACACATGAGGTTTGAGGTAAGGAACAATCTTAAGTATACACAGTGTGATTTTAAGAACCAACTCTTTCTGACTGGCTGTGATGACTTGCCACTGAGAAACAAAGATTTTCATTTGTCTGGTGACTATGAAATGGTTGAAAAAACATGGGGTGTCTCTGAGGTGGTTATGTCACTGAAGCAGATTATAATTTTTGGCTGATAAGTCATTAAGGATGGGCTTGGTTTTCAAAAACAATCAATGAAGTGATAATAGAAAATCACAATGCCTTGTAAGGAAGATACAGTCATCCTACTGCTTGCTAATGGCAATGAACATGATAACTTGTTGATTAAACTTGCTAAGTTGTGGTGGGTGGAGGTACCACTTCCTTAAAAGGCTAGAAACTGTCAAGTGTTAAAAGAGAGAGTAATATGGAGAGGCTCTCTGTAAGACAGTCAAACATCCTTCTTAGTAAATACTTGCTTTCCAGAGAACAGAAAGGATAGCTTGGAGGAATGAAAACCTGAGCTTGGGAACAACTTTAGGGCTCTTCCCCAGGAAAGAGAAGTCCGAATAGACCATCAGGAAACCTTGATAGTCTGTTCAAACCTACCATGGTACATGTAGATCATTCCCAAATTCTAAATAAGTAGACTTCTAATAATACCACATTGATTTTTCTACCAGGAAGAAACATTTCCCCTGGAAAGAGTGTGACTGAGTAGTAAATTTTTCCAGGGAATGGATGAATTGATCTTTTTGGTAAGATGATCACAAGCTATAACATAGGATAAAAGAGAAAAGAAACTACACGGTACTTATGAATACTACTTTGTCCTTCTTAACTGCAAACCTCTTACTGACATTTCACATTGTCATGTACAATAGGAGGAGAGCCCAATCTTGTAATATGACTGTCTTTTTCATAAATGAATGTAGTGAGATTGAGATGAACATCGGGATGTATTCCATTATGTCCCTGTGAGTCTTCTGTTCATGATTTCTGCTGAATATTTAGGTAGGATGAGTGCTTAAACAGGAAAAATCTCTTAAAGTTAAAAGAAGTCTAAGAAATGGTCATCACTTTGTGGTGCACATTAACAAATGTGAACTATAAATGAGCCTATGAAAGTCCTATGACTTGACAGTACTTCTGTCGAAATTATAGTTTGAACTAGGAATTTAGCACATGTAAATTGTGCATTGACAAAGGCAGAAAATTTGGGGACGTAAATGTTATAGCTACTTTATGTTATTGTGGGGAGTTCAAAATAGTAACTGGAAACTTATGGTAAAAGATTTATCTTAAAAATGTATTGTTTGCCAACATCATTTCAGAAACACATCTAACACTTGTGGCTATTGAATTCATGTGAAAACATCTGGGAAATGTCACTTATATATGTATAAGTTTGGTTTGATGTACATTAACTTGATGCCTTTTGGAACTGGGGCTCTCTTGATGCCATCCTCAATTAAGGTGTATGCACATGAAGATATAGCATATTACTCATGTTCATCTGCAAATTGAATAAGCACTGCCTTGTTAAAATGGGCTCGGATTGATTTATTGTCTTATTTGGTTAGGTGGTTATGTAGCTGACAATTCTCTGATTTTGAAAGTTTACTTGTTGGCCATCCCAGCGCTTTGGGAGGCCGAAGTGGGAGGATTGCTTGAGTCTAGTAGTTGGAGATCAGACAGGGCAACATGGTGAGATGCCTTCTGTACAAAAAGTAAGAAAATTATCCAGGTGTGGTTGCATGCCTGTAGTCTCAGCTACTTGGGAGGCTGAGGCGGGAGAATTCTTTGAGCCCAGGTGTTTGAGGTTACAGTGACCTATGATTGTGCCACTGCATTCCAGCCTAGGCAACAGAGCAAGACCTTGTCTCTTAAAAAAAAAGAAAGAAAGAAAGTTTACTTGTGATGAAAGAAAGCACCCAAGAAAAGAAGGAGAAATAAATGTGGGAACTGTGGTTGCTTTTGTTAAGGATGGTTTTCCTGTTGTGAGTGGGGTGCTTTGTTCACCCCAAGTGAAATCAATGCGGCAACCTCCTCCCATCTTACAGACTCTACTCTCTCAACGAGATTTGTGAAGAAGGTTCATTTCACATCCATTCTTGAGGTCTCAGTTTGGCAACCGCTTCTTCACACTGTATCTCCTCCACTGCCCCAGTTCCACTGCAGTCTTCTACCTCCTGGAACTTCCATCTGGCCTCTATAGGGTGGCAGGCTGGACTCCATGTAGCAGTGATGCAGAAATTCCAAACTTCTATGACTATGCAGCTTTATTCCCTCAGAGCACCAGACTGCTGTCTGGGTGGAACAGTTTTCCCTGAAGAGTTGGTAGTAATTAAAGAAAATTAATTACAACAAGGGGGGGACTTCTAAACTGTACCCTAGATATGTCTATTTCCCTAGACCAAAAGATTTTTAAAGCACAAATTAAGCCTCTCAGAGGGGGGTCACTTAAGGGCACACACCATTTCTATGTCTTGTTCTCCTGCCTTCTTTTGCCTTGCCACCAGTGCTCACCTTTCCCCCATTTAAGTAAAACGATTGTCCACCCCACAGGGACTTATCTTACCCTACCTAGTTCCTCTGCTCCAGAGTGCAATACAGAAAATGAAAACAAACAAAAAGTCTTCAACCATGTATTTTCAGTCTGTAAGATATTCATCACACCTTGGGCTGGGTGTGATGGCTCATGCCTATAATCCCAACAATTTGGGAGGCCAAGGCAAGAGGATTGCCTGAGTCTAGGAGTTCAAGACCAGCCTGGGCAACATGGAGAGATATCATCTTTACAATAAGTAAAAAAATTAGCCGGGTGTGATGGCACGTACCTGTAGTCCCAGCTACTCAGGAGGCTGAGATAGGAGAATCACTTGAGTCCAGGTGGTAGAGACTGCAGTGAGCCAGGATCAGACCACTGCACTCCAGCCTGGATGACAGAGTAATAGACACCCTGCCTCAAAAAAAAAAAAAAATTGAGATATAATCCACATATCACAAAATATCGCAATCCCTCCCTTCTTTCCATTTGCCATGGCTTTCATTTCACTTACTCCTATGCTATAATCACTAAATTCATTGTTATTGTTTAAGCTAACAGTTAGAGTTTAGATCAATCAAGAATAAGAGAAATAAGGATTTTATTTTCTCTTTATTAAGTTCCTTCTCTGATGTTCTTCCTTTCTTTATGGAGATCCAAGAGCTCAGCATGAAAGAATCTAAATTCATATTAAGCAACAGAAACCGCTCCTTAGCTGCAGTATAATATGGAAAGATGAAAATACTTTACATTGTTGCACAGAGGCATGTTAGCTCCCACTAGCTTTCCTCACAGGTGCCCTTGTTTTCTGAAACATGTGTCCATAAAATTTTCCCACCATTATTGTCTTGGGGGACCTCTGTTTTTTGCAACAAAAGCTTTTACTTTTGATAATTTTAGCTCTCCTTAGGTCATTCCCATGTTCTGTATACTCTATATAGGTTATATTAATACTGAAAGCAATCTGGATGAATGGACACTATTGTATTTAATTTATAGATAAGGAAACAGTGTTAGGTAGGTTAAATAATTTGAACAAGGTTACATGGCTAGAAATCCTAGACTGCATGCTTTCAAAGTCCATGCTATATCTAGAGATTTTATCACATTGTATATTGTAAAATAATTTGATAATATGGAAAGATGTCAAGGCTGCTTCAACTGACCCAATAAATGTGCAAATAGTTCATAGAATTAGGAGCAAAGTTGGGTTATATTTGTTTTTTTAATTAACTACTTTTTGTTCTGGAAAAAAAATGAGTATAGAGGCAAAACTTCATAATTAAAAAAATAAAGATTTTCGCTAAGTGGGAAGAACAAGAAGTTGAAATGATGTAGTAGGTTAATGATTAGAAAGGTCACACACACAAAAAAACACTTCATATAATTTCTGACTAGAAAGTTTACAGATTAATCAAGACTGTTAACAATTGGAGTCGGGCTCGGTGGCTCAGCCTGTAATCCCGCGCTTTGGGAGGCTGAGGTGAGTGGATTGCCTGAGCCTGTGGGCTTGAGACCCACCTGGGCAACTTGGCGAGACCTCATCTCTACAATAAAGCAAAAAATTAGTGGTAGCGCGCGCCTGTAGTTTCAGCTACTTAGAAGGCTGAGGCGGAAGGATCACCGGAGCCCAGCAGGTCGAGGCTGCGGTGGCAAGGAGCGGCCACTGCACTCCAGTCTGGGTGACAGAGTGAGACTCCAACTCAAAAAAAAAAAACAAAAACAAAAAACAAAAAACAATTGGGAAGCCTCAAGCTGTCATTGGTTAAAGATTTTTCAACAGATATCTTAAAATTTCTTTTGGAATGAGCATTCATTTTACTTAATCCAGATTAAGAACATACAAAAGAATGTATATTTAAATGTTTACCTCACACCCCTGTCCCCAAGTCATCAATTTTCCCTTCCTAAGGGAAACTTAGGTATACGTCTAGAGATTTGTTCTAAATATGTACATATGTTGCTTTTAACCTCATTCAGTTATAGGAAATAATAGAGAGATTCCATTTTTCCTTTACCCAGTTTTCCTCCATGGTAATTTATAGTTTAATGCTCTATGATACAATGTTATAGTACAATATCAAAACTGTAGTGTAAAATCACAACCCGGGTGTTGACATTGATACAGCCAAGATACAGATTATTTATATAGTCACAAGGATCTGCATGTTGCTCTTTTAAAGCCACATCCACTTTGCTCCTACCCCCACTCCCTTCTTAACCCCTGGCAACCACTAAGTTGTTCTGCATTTCCATAATTTTATATAATGTTATATAATGTTATATAATGTTTTATAGAATGTTATATAAATGGAACCATACAATTTGTAGCCTCTTGAAGTTGGCTTTTTTCTCTTGGCCCAAGTCACTGGAGATTCATTCAGGTTATTGCATATGTAGTTTGTTCCTTTTTATTGCTGAGCAGTATTCCATGATATGTTTGCAGTATAGCTTAACCATTCACCCATGGAAGGAAATCTGTTTGTTTTCAGTTTTTGTACATTGTGAATAAAGCTAAATGTTTTAAGCTTTCATGTACAGGTTGTTGGGTGAATGTTAGTTTTTATTTCTCTGAGAAAATTGCTGAAGAGTGAAATTTTGGGGTCATATGTGGTTGCAAGTTTAATTTTTCCTAGAGTGTTTTTCCAAAGTGTTTTCCAGAGTGACTGCACAACTTTACATTCTTACTAGCAGTGTAGGAGTGATTTGGTTTCCCCACATCCTCATCAGCGTGTGATGCCGTCTTATTTTATTTTAGTCATTATATAGTGATACCTCATTGTGATTTTGTTTTGCATTTCCTTATTAGCTAATGATCTTGAACATCTATTTATATGCTCATTTGCCATCTATTCATCCTCTTTGGTAAAATGTCTCTTTATATTATTGGCCCATTTCTAATTGGATTCTTTGCTTTTTTTTTTTTAATTGTTGAATTTTAAGACATTTGTTATATATTGCAGGTACTAATTTTTTTAGATATATAGTGTGCAAATATTTTCTCCCAGTCTTATCTTGTGTTTTCATCCTCTTAATAGAGTCTTTAGTTGAACAAATGTTTTTATTTTTGATGAAGCTTAACATCAATTTTTCCTTTTATGAATCATGCTTTTTGTGTTATGTCTAAGAATTGTCTAGCTCCAGATTCCAAATGTGTTTTACTTTTTCCTAAAAGTTTTATGGTTTTACATTTTATATTTATGTTCATGATTCAAGTTAATGTTTGTATGAACTGTGAGAGGTTGACGTTCAATTTGTTTTTTGCCTATAGATATCCAGTTGTCCCAGCACTATTTGTTGAAAAGTCTATCTTTTCTCTATTGAATTCCTTTTACATCTATGTCAAAATTATAATTGCATAATTACTTGTCTGCCTATTCACTTAACCTTATGCTCCTAGAGGGCATGATTGTTTCTTCTCTGTCTTTGTGCGCCTAGAATTTAGCACAGGTGTGGTACATAGTATGCGTCAATGAATTCGAGTTGGAAGGGACCTTGAAGACCATCTTATGCTACCTGTTGTTAGGCGGAAGACTTCTACCTCACTCCTGATGTTTCAGTCTTAATAGAGGGAGTTCCACTAATAATTACATCCCTAGTCTACCTCTACCACCTCACTATCTCCTTCCCAGGGGAGGAAGAGAGAATCTCACTGGAGAATTAAATTGGGCATGCTCAACCTAGCTGTTCTCCTTCCTTTCTTGGAGATGAAGTACCCTGTATGGGAGTAGGTCTTCTCTCTTCTTAAATCCCAAGTCTTGCCTACGCAGGCTTTGATGTGGGGAGGACTGCCTGGCCCAATGTTGCCTATTCCTGGGTAAGAAGATCAGTTTAATTCTGGGATTTAAAAAAGTAGGGTCATTGTAACTGTACACTAAACTATGTCCTTCAATGTTACAGAAACAATTGACTCTATCTTTGTGCCTTTTATTTTTCAGTTTGTTTGGAATGGGGCAGGGAAGGGGTGCTACTTTTGGGGCCTTCTTGAAAACTCATCTTTTAATTTACAGCTCAAGGAACTAAGGCCAACAGAAATAAAGCTTAATTTGTTAAAATTCAGGTGGTAGTTTTTGAGTGCCTTTTATATGTCAGTCTAGGTATTGTGAAGGACACACATCTAAACACAACTCAGAGAAGTTTCTTAAGCAGTTTATTCAGGGACGGGCAGGAGGTCCCACAGCAAGCTGGAACTAAGAAGTGATTTCACTAGTGATGCTAACACGACTTCCTTGCGTTTTATTCTGTGCCCTTTCCTTTTCTATTTTTCTTTTTTTACTGATATAATTAAGAGTTACATAGACTTTTTAATGCAAACTTCCATACACTCTGTTTCTATGAGAGCATATTTCTGAAAGTGCAGATTTTAATTATCTGACGTACCTTCCTCCTCTGTGCACAGAAGAGGCCCTTTGGCCCTTACCAAGTGGCATGCTGGTAAACTGACTTTCTAGGGGAGGGAGAGTTGGAGAGGAGAGGGATTGCTTATTGCCAATTTGCATAGTGTAAAAACTCCTATTGTAGCTGATTTCAAGCTACTAGTGATTTAACCACCAACTTGCAAAGCTCCTGAAAATGTAGCAATTAATACTCCTGAGTCAAATCAAAGCTGGCTCCAGGCTCTTCTCTCCTCACAGTGAAAATAAGCTAAAGATTTACTGAGCACCTATGATATATCAGTCTCTGGGCTTACTTTGGGAGTTAAACAGTCTACACCCTCCAAAAATGCACAGTCTAGTGGAGAAGATAGTCTATCTTAGCACTGTGTGGAGTTAGGGTAGTGAAAGGTGAAACATGGGTGGGAAGCACGAAACTCTTCCCAGAGGTGGTGACATCTACACTGAAATCTGAGGAGTGAGTAGGGATTAGTCCAATGGAGAGGCAAGGGTGGGGAGGAATGCTCCACAAGCGGGAAACAATGTATCCAGGCTCAGCCCATAAACAAGCAGGATGGCATTAAGTGGTCTGGTGTCATTGGGAACCTGGTCACACAGTGGGGTGGGAGTGCAATGGAGCTTCATTTCTGTCAGATCAGTGGTGGCATTACATTCTCATAGGAGTTGAACTCTATTGTGAACTGCACATGTGAAGGATATAGGTTGCATGCTCCTTATAAGAATCTAATGCCTGATGATCTCTGCTCTGCACTCCCCCCTGCCATGTCCATGGAAAAATTGTCTTCCACGAAACCCGATCCCTGATGCCAAAACAGTAGGCTACCACTGGTGTAGTGGGAGCTACAGGGCAGCCCGATCTCTCTTCCGCTTGGATGCCCTCCATGTATCCAGCCTACTGCTTGACATCTCAATATGGATGTGCTGCAACCACCAAATTCAACACGTTTCAAAGCTTCTTCCATCTTTCCCCTCCACGGTACTCGCCATCTCTTACTTCTATGGCTGGATATTATTTTGAAACAATCATGATTTTTAAAAAATCTTGTATTTACCCCTCTGATGTAGCAGGGCACAGAGGAGTTGCCTGCAGAACATTTCTTCTTTCTGGTCTTTATTAAGAAAGGCCTAAGTCCCAGAAAGAGAGAGGACAGAGTATGCTGGCAAAGGCAGAGTGTCTGGGAAAAACAGAAGGAAGAAGGCCTTCCCCTAATAAAAACTTTCCTTGTATCTGGAAAGAAGAGGACAGAAGTCAGTGTGTCCCAAGGCAATGGGATTTGAGCCCTAAACTCTGGAAGCACTATAAGACCCTAAATCTAAATGACTAAGAATGTGTGAGCCTTAGCAGAAGAGTCCCAAACCTAGGTTATTTATCTGGCCTCAAATGTAATGCTGGGGCTGGAGAAAGCTGAAGGGAGAAAAACGTGTGCAGATTTTAATTCTCTGAACTACCTTCCTCCTCTGTGCACAGGAGGGGCCCTTTGACCCTTACCAAATGGCATGCGGTAGACCGGCTTTCTGGGGGATGGAGAGTTGGAGAGGAGAGGGAAGCCCTGTTTATTGCCAATTTCCATGGTGTAAAAACTCCTATTGTAGCTGATAGAAGGGCAGTGCCATCCCATCTATGGACATGTTGTGCCCTGGGGCACAGGTGATAGCTCTTGGAGGGGACAAAGAAAGCCTCTGTGGACAGACAAGTATAAACTAAAGAACTTCCCCCCACCTCCTGCCATCACCACCCACTCATGGTCTGGCCTGGCAGATGCTCTTAAAACTTTGCCCCTACTGAAGGGAGTGAGGGGGAAAAAAAAAACCCGTAAGAAAGACTGAGACCTTGAAAGTGAAATAAAATGACACTCAGATTCACATTCCATTCTTTTACCCCATTCTCCTCTGTGTCAAGGGGCTGACTCCTGCAGGCTGTTTCCCCAGCTCCCATGAGTTTGCCCCAGGTTTGGCCAATGGAAGGCATTGGCAGGAGGTTGGAGGGTGGGAGGAGAGATTTTACAATGTATTTCCCCCTTTCTCTCCACAGACTGCTTCTCTGTTGTTTCTCTGTTGTGGTGGCAGCTTCCCTCAGACTGGCCCCAGCCCTCTGACTTCAGCACCCTGGCCTCGTCTCCTATTTCTCCAGTTATGGGCTGCACTTGGTAATTTCCAGGTTACTTCACCATATCCTGATCAGTTCCAGAGTTTGTCCTATCACCTGTGTTACCAGTTTCTAGCATTCAATGACCTCTGTAGGCATTCCAAGTGGTGTCTATTTTCCTGGTTAGACTTTTTCTGAAACAAATCAATTTTTAGGAGATAAAGCAATGTGGTATTTCATACACACCTGGCTTTGTAGTTTCTGTTTTCTATCACTGATTTGTTATCAAATTCACCTGTCCTGTTCTCTCAAGCTGGTTATTTGCTAGGTGACATCATTTACTCATACATCAATGTAATATTATCCTTCCCAGACAACTGACATTTTCAAGTGATTTTCTGGAAAGGATACCTTAAGGCAAAGATGTAACTTACACAAGGGGTATATGAGCTGGAGTTTCTGAGCTCCCAGGTTCAGAAGGTCTTTCAGGTCACAAGCTCTATTCTACCTTTGGGTCAAATCCTTTATAAGTATGTGATTTTTCTTTATAGAGTGAAGAAATCTTCATAAAACACAGAAAAGGTATGGAAAGGGCTTCTGCATTACTCATACGCCTCATATGCCCCTTAGCCACAGCCCTAGTCACTCACGCCCAATCTGAATTAAGATAGTACCCAGTCAGAGTCATTTGGTAACACAGACATATCCTTGATGGGCCCACACATAAAGCTATTATCAACCACGACTTGCCTGGTGAATTGATTTATTAGGTGCTCTTTGTGACACTCAAGGACTGACCCACGTTTTGATTGGGTGAAGAGTCAGGGTTAGGATGGGAACATAGAGCACCACCCACAGAGGGAGGCAATTTGGTGACAATGCCATCTCAAGTGAGATCATTGCACCTAGCAAACTAAAAGGAGAATTTTATTGCTTTTGGCCAAAGAACATTACCAAACCTTCAGAGCAAAGGGCAAATACAAGGCATTTTTCTGAAAAGGTTATAAGATTTCCAACAAGACAAAATGAAATTAAGCTTCTGAATATAAAATATACAATGTTTTGGAGGTGGTTTTATGAGAATGATCATTGGAACAGTACACTACTGTGTCAAATAGATTATAATCTGAAAAATTTTCATTGTGTTCTCCTAATATACTGATGCAAAAAATAGTCATTTATTTATTCAATACATATTATGTTGTGCTAGGTTCCATATTAGAGAAATTACACACATATTTATGTCGGAAAAGAAATAACTGATGCTTTCAAAAATTGTTTAGTGAATATTTGTTAAAGTTTTCTCTTCCCTCTGTCTTCCCAGACTTATTTCAGGGCACATAAGAGGTAGCTTAAAATGTCTTCTAGCAGAAGAGCCTCCAGGTAGCATTCTGTTGAACTATAAGTTTTTGTACTTATTTGCCTGTATTTTATCAGGGACATTATAGATTCTGAAACAAGTTTGAATCAAGTCGTTTAAACGTGTATTAACCTACACCAAATTTATGTCTTTTGTATTCAGATCAAGCATTTTGTTTAAAAGATAAACTCTAGGTTTGAGACTGGTACCTACATTTACAACATTTATAATTTGGGGGGTCACTGCCTGCATATCCACTCAGCTTGACTTACTAGGTATGTGACCTCAAGGAAGTTACTTAAACTTTCTGCACCTTTAAAGTGTGGATCATAGTTGGTTACTTCCTCATAGAATTGCTGAGAGGTGTAAATTTGGAACTGTATGTAAAAAGGCTTGGCACACAACAGCTAAATAAATGCCAGTAAATATTCTTATCGCTGAGCTTAACCAGTTTGGCAGAGAAGAGATGCACATGAACTGAGAAAAGAAAAGCTTGATCAAAGAAAATAATTTCTTACAAGAATAGAAAAGATCAACGTTTTTGCAGATTAAAAACTAGGTAATCCAATAAGAATCTGAATTTGAACTTCACCCTCCCCCCCACGCATTTACTGGATATTAGTAGTTTTCTAAGACTGACCCTATAATGTATTTCTAGTCTCTACTGCTCAGTGTTGAGCCTTTTAAGCAGAGTCACTAATGACAAACATCAGCACACCACTTCACTGAGGAAGCTGGAGTGCTCCCAGGCCTGCGAGTTGGAGCTCTTTAGCTGGAGTGCGAGGTTTGGACTGGGGAGTGGGTGTTATGACCCCCTCTCCCCTCCCCAGTCAGCAACGCCCCTCCCCCCTTCTGACCTGCCAACTTCTTCAGGCTTCTTAGCGCCTTTCCCTCGCCCGCCGGCCCGCCCTTCCTCTGGGTGTCTGAGCTGGGCGCGGGAGGCGGGCTCAGCGCTGACGGGCTGCGCCTCTGCAGCCAGAGGGAGGAGGCGGGAAGGCGGGCGGAGGAGGGGGAGGAGGAGGAGGAGGGGGCGGGGACTACGCCGGGCGGTAGCTGGCGCCGAGCGCGGTGGGAGAGGAGTGGGTACCCGGGTGGCTCGGCTGGCGGCCTCTGCCCGGATCTCGACGCCGCAGTCCTGCCCCTCTCCCGCCCTTGTCTCCGGCTCCGCGGCCCCGGGCACGGCGGAGGCGGAGAAGCCCTGGGACAACGGTAGGTTGCACGGGGACGGCGGCTCCGTCTGCAACCTTTTGTGCCGCAGAACAGGTGGTGGTTATGGGGGGGGGGGAGTGCCCCAGTCACCGATCCCCGGTGCCAGCCCCCATCGCGGCGCCGCCCCTTCCTCCTTGCCTCGTGTCGGGGCCGGGCGCACGGTGTCCGCGCGGCGCAGGGGCACCCCGGCCGGACTAGCCTCTGAGATGGGCGGCGGGGCGGCCCCAGCGTACCCCGGCCTCCGCGGGCCGGTCCCCGGGCACCGGAGCAGGGGTCTGGGCGTGGGGGGGAGGGGGTCTGGTGAACTGGGTGGGGCCCGCGCGGGGTGCAGGGAGCTTGCGGTTCCCTGGCACAGGGGTGGGGCCGGAGACGCCGTGAGTGTGCAGCGCGTGTGAGTGAGTGTGCGGGGGCGTGCGCCCCCGTGTGCGCGCGGCGTGCGCTCGCCGGGGAGGTGCGGGGACTCGGCGACCCCGAGCGCCTCTCCCGCTGGGCCGCGGTGCGGAAGTCGGGCGCGTCGGCGCGCACACTCGCCCCCTGGGCCACCGGGCCGCCTCCGCGGGGCAGCGGGCCTGGGGACCCCATGGAGAAGTACCTCTCCCCCGCCTGCGGCACCTCTGGCCGCGTGCCCGCCCGCGCGCAGGGTTCGCCTGCCGGGCCCAGATAGCACCTCTGGGCCAGCCCCAGCGGCCCAATCTCGCCGGCTCTCCTCGCCCGCGCCGCCGCCCGGGTGCGAGGCCGCCCGCACACCCCGGAGCGTCTGCGGGTGCGGCGGGGGAGCAGTGGCCCGCTGGGGCCGTGCTGGCCAGACGCGTAAGCGGCGGATGTCGCTGGGCATCGTCGCCCTCGCCCCACCTGTCGCGGGTGGACTTTGGGGCGGAGGAAAGGGGTTTCGAGGCGGGCGGCGGGCAGACCTTGAGCGACGGGCCCATTGTGAAGCTGCCAAACTCTCTCTAGTGGTGGAATCCGCACATCTCGCCAGAAAGGAGATGGGAAGGCGAAAGGAATGATGGCCCTGTCCTTTTCCCCTTGCAAGTGTTCCGCGCCCTCGGGGACTCCCTGCTTCTTCACCCACGCCAGTTTGCACTCGGGTGGGTTAGTGATTTGTGTGGAACCAGGGTGTGTGTGTGTGTGTGTGTGTGTGTGAGTGTGAGTGTGAGAGAGAGAGAGAGAGAGAGGGGCTGTGTGTGGCTGTGGTGCACAGGTGAAGCTGGAGCTGGGAACTTTTTAATCATTTGAGGAGGAGGAAGAATGGAGGCATTTTATAGTGTACTTGCTACACCTAGCCAAAAGAACAATTCTTGTCCACCACTTCTGATGTTACTAGACTCTTCATTTTACATTTTTTTCTCAAAGACTCACTCTACAATTTGGGGTTTTAGTTGCTTTATTTTCTCAAATGCTATGGTACAGGATGTCACTGGGGAGATAGAGACCCTTTCCCAAAGTTTATTTTCCCAGTCATTTCAGATTACAGTGTTGGTTATAATTGCAGAAGCTTTTGGTACTTTATTAATTCAAAGCCATGGTTTATGCTTACACTGTTATGTTTAATGAATGTTTCACAGATTTCTCCATGCTTTTATTATGTAACTGTGAACGCATTATACACGTAAAAATAAAATGAACAGAATGAAATATAATAGTTAATGAGCACAGAGATCTGTTAATTTGATAAGAACTGGTGTATAGAATATGCTTTTGCCAACATTTTAGTTTATTTAATTGCACATGAGACTGTTAATCGTAACTGTTTCACTGTATATTTATTGATCTTATGTAACAGTCAATGAATTTGCTTATTGTCTCTATATTTTTGTATTTTGGAGAGCTATTTAAAAATTACTCTTAGAATTAATGTGAGAGTAATTAAACTTTGTATACAGGTTTTAAAATTTTTTTGCTGGTTTATACCTGGGGCAGGGGTGGAGGGTGTGGGGGGGCAGGAGGAATCAGTTCCTTTCCTCCAGAGAAAACTTTGATTTTGTCACCAGCCTATTAAAATGAGTACCTGGTTTTACCCCTTCCTGATGATTAGCTAATTTCACCATGTACACCTGTCTTATTTTAATGATGCCTCCTAAGAAGCAAATTTCTTCTAAAGAAATTTGTAGACCTGTAGTTCCAGTGACTTGTCAGTCATATTTGCAGTGAAACTGAGTATTTTTTCTACAAGTAGAAGGATGACTTCACATGACAAGATATTAGTAACCTGTGTTTAATTTTTACTGGCAGGAATGGAAAGAATATGAGTGCTGCACTTTCAGGGGGTGGATTGCTATTAAAAGAACTGATATTAGAAAGAGAAACACATTTTTGTCTTACTGAACCAGTTACAGGTTGTCTTACCATATTGTCCAGGTTAATGATTTTTCTGTAAGGTCAAGGATGGTTTCAGAAAAGTCACACCCTACTTAAACAACTCTTCATAAAAACTATTGATTATTTAGTTTTTACAAGTTGCAAATGGTAAAGTAAGATTATTTGAAAGTAACCTCTAAGATGAGCATGTGGGGACAGCTAAGCATCTTGTTTTCATTGTGTGTTGTACTTTCTGTTACGTTGTTTTATTTCTGCTCAATGTTCTGTTACTGGAGAGATGTTTGGCCCATCTTTCTTTCACTTGTTTCTAGATTTATCTTTGAAAGTACTAGTTACAAAATATTTACACTAGTCTGAGTAAAATTTTTAAAAATCACTTATTTTTTTCATGCACTTTTTCATTATTGATCTCTTGAATAGCCACTCTGAGAAATACTACGTTTCCTTTTTTTTATGTTTTGTGAGTCAGAATTAGAACTCATAACTTCTCTGCCAATTTTTTTTCCTAAAATGCGTCTTGCTTTTTATAACATAATCTTCAACGTTTAGTGAGATTTGTTTACCAAAATTTGGAAGGGCTATGTGCTGGTTTTTATATCATAAACACCTTATGATTTGTGATTGATATTGTTAAATTTTTCCTTATTGCTGTTTTGTTAGCGATCTGTGCTACAGCCTGAGATTTATGGCTTTTTTTCTGTGTAGGAATTTTGTGTGGACCTAAACATTTCCATATGGAGCTTCTATATTTTTGGGGAAACCTCTCCCTTTTCTTGGTTACTAGTGCCATTCAAGTTTACTATTATAAATATTAGATTCAGGTAGTTCCACCTCTGTCTGTCTTCTCCTCTGGCCTGGTCTCACTTTTTCCTCTTTGTATTTGCACCAGCCAGTCCCTGTACATATAATAAGACTCAGGATGTATTGTTGAATGATTGAATGAGTAAGTGAATAATTGCATACCTAAGTGACTACACCCAAAGAAAAACTCAGATCTGTATGGGAAGCCACAATACAATCAGAAGGGTGTTTCTTTCTTTTTATAACTCATTGCCTTTTCACTGTTACGTACTACTTTTGAGTAGGATAACAACACAGACAAACAGAGATACTTTTGAGAGATGGGGGGGGTGCTATAAATAATTATGCCAGGGCATCAACTATGAATTGAGACATAGGGTCGTCCTACTTTTTTTTTTTTTTTAAAGGCATTCTTTTTTATTTACCTTTGATAATAACTATCACCTTCCCTGAGAAATTTGACACGTTTGCTGGTTAATGTTTGCAAACTTTCTGTCTGTAGAAGCTTCACTTGCAGTTAATTGTGGGATGTCTTTTGCTTAGTCATCCATGGCTTTCTTACCCAGAGACCTGTGGGCAGCTCTTGGTCATGCTTATTTTTTCTATTTATATTGCTTACAGGATAATGTCCTGGGGTATTCTGTTTCAACTTCATATAGCTGAAATCATTCCATCCGCTAGCTTTTGCTTTACTTAGTCTATTTCTATACAGCATTGAGGCTATCGTCTAAGTATTTCACATAGGTTCTTCTCCCTCTTGCTGACTGTTTTGAGAGGCTATCTACTGGTACCTTTCCAAGCCTTCATGCTTAAAACATTGATCAGAATGAATTGGGACTGTCAGAGAATTACAGGTTTTTAAAGTATTCTAAAGTGTGTGTTATTTGAAAGGCACACATTTTTTTTGACTTTTGTGTTACAATCCTTAAATTGATGTTAATGGGAGATGGCGGTAAAACTGTTACTGTATTTTTTTTTTTTTTGGTCTAAATATGTCTTGCTCTGTTACCCAGGCTGTAGTATAGTGGCACAATCATAGCTCACTGCAGCCTCAAACTCCTGGGCTCAAGCAGTCCTACTGCCTCAGCCTCCTGAGTAGCTGGGACTCTGCATGCATGTGCCAACATGCCCAACTAATTTAAAAAATATTTTTAGAAACAGGGTCTCACTGTGTATCCTAAGCTGGTCTTGAACTCCTGGCCTTAAGCAAACCTTTCACCTCAGCCTCCCTAGCCTTACTATCATTTTGTAGTAGATTTCTTTATAGGCAATTTCTTAAAGAAGGTATATTCTTATACTACTGGTTGGTTTGTGGCCTTGTTCTTTTTAGTTGTTCTTTTTCCTCTTTTTCTCTATCTACCTCATCGCTATCATCCTCTTCTTAGCACCTATGCAGGGAAAGCACTCAGTTACACACAAAACAGTGAGCAGAGTCAGACATGAGTAACGATTAGAGTAGAATGGAGAGTTCCTGCTACTGGGTTTCACTTTGTGTTGTTCCCTTGGACTCTGTTTGTATTCTATTTTTGGCTTGGCACTGGCATAATAGGGATAGTCAGTTACTACACTTTGTTTACTATGAAATTACCGATTATTTCCTAGACTTCCACATCAGCTCTAGTGCAAGAGTTGGGTAATTGCTTTAAGGCTCCCCTGCTTCCAAGTCCAGATTGAAATTCTGGTTCATTTCTTTCTTTTGTTGGTGAAAAAATGTTTGAAATTCTAAATATTTTTCCAATTCATTTAAAAGCTTGAAAAGGATATGTCGCCAAACATATAAGGCAAATTATATGAAAGTCTGAATGAGATTTATAACTTTTAAAACTATTCTTTATTTAGGATTAAGGCATTCCTATTTTTCTGATGTTTCTCCTTCTTGGTTTTTGATAGAAATTTCTAGAAGTCTAGATGAAATCATCTTACTTTGTGGTCAATGTAGCCTGAAAAAGTAAAGTGGAAACATATAGCTGTATTTGGCATCCAAACATAACCATCAAGTATTGATTAATTCATTTTTTTCTTCCTTATAATTTATGATTTTTGAAAATACCTTATAAAGTCTTAGGAGAAAGAGTCCATGATTTAGAAGGATTTTGTGTAAGACTCTCCACTGTGTGCCTTAAAAATCCGAATATTTTTCAAGTTGGGAATAACCTTGCAGATAGAAGTTAATACTTACCTCCCCCAACCATTTCACAAATGAGGCGGTAAAGCTTTTAAAGTGCTTCCCTACACATTTAAAATAGGATTTCATTTAGAGAAATTAATTAATATACATTTTTCAGGAGCATGATTATTGTGTAAAAGACTATCCATGTGGTTTTATTATTGAACAGAGGTCATAGAGTATAAAGACAAGTAAATGGACTTTGGAGTCAGACCAATTAGGGTTCAGATTCCTACTATGACTCTCAAATAGTATTACTTGATGGAATACTTTAAAAAGGGGCTAACATATTTTCCTTACAGAGTAGTTAAGATTAAATTATATAAATCGTATATAGCTTTAGGCATATAGAAGATGCTAAAAAATATCAGTTTCTTTTTATTCTTCCCCATTAAAAATTCATTAACTAGGAAATCAATGTAAACTTTATCACATTAGTATTGGGAAAATTATTTGGAATAATTATATTCAATAAAAATTTTATTGTTAGGTACCAATTTTTGTTACATTACAATTCACTTTACAGTAAACCAGAAGCTTCATTGATGGAGTAGAACCAGGGCTTAATGATCTATATTTCTTAGTTCCCCAATTTGAAAATAGTTGGAGGTAAAAGAAATGAAAGGGAGAGTGTGTGTCTATTATCTGTATCTAAACAAGTTCCAAAGGCTGAGTGAGACACATGCTAGCTTCTCAGAATGACAGTTCTTGGTGCATTCGTTCCTTCTAGTGTCTGAGGAAGCAAATCTCTTTAATTCAGTAATTATCCATTTCCTTTGGATACAACTCTTTTGTACAGTAAGGAAAGTAGTAAAGCAACAGACTTGTGCCGTTTCCCTTGCTGTTTGTCTTCTGCTTGAGAAGATGTTCTGTTGCTACAGTTCAGGCTCTGTGCACCTATGTAGGTAAAATTAATCTACTGGCTCATAGGAGGTTCCCCCTCCCTGCACCCTTCTGTCATTGAACACAACAGAAAACCTAACAACCAAAGAAACTGCCACAGGTGAAAAAGGACTTTGGGAAGTTTTCTTGGTCTCAACAAATTATCCCACTTAGCTGGAGAGGTAGGAGATAAAGATAGATTCTCATACACACGAACTTCCCAGGTAAGGGGGGGAGGACACAGAAGAGATGCCGGAAGCCTTAAGCAAGGTGATAACTATAAAAACATGTTTTTTAAGTTATTTTCTCTCTCTTCTCTCCTCTCTCCCTCTCTCTCCCTCTGTCTCCCTCCCTCTCCCTCTCCCTCTCTCTCTCTCTCTCTCTCTCTCTCTCTCTAACTTATCCAAGAGCCTTCCAAATCATTTGCCTCACAGCAGTCTTATGAAACATTTTTATTGTTGCTATTTTATGGCTAAAATGAGTAGATACTGAAAATTAATTGCATGATAACATTACACATCTGTAAAGAGTTTTGCAGCATGCTAACCACGTTCACCTACCTCATTTCATTTGATCTACCTAACAACTGTATTAGGGAGAAAGGAGAGTATTATTGTCTTCATTTTGAAGATTGTTATTTATGCAAGGTCAAGAGGCAGAGTACTCAGCAAGGGCAGAACTAGGATCTGTTCTGTTGACTCCAGCCTTAGCATCATTTTTTCCCCCCAGAGTATACTACGAATTTGTTGAACAGTTGAGTAGGACTGGGATGGCGAAGCCAACACTTATATCCTCAGTTTTTCTTGTCTCTCTATTTAGACCAGTTAGCTACTCTCAGTCTTTAGGTAGAATTTAAGCAGCAGAATACAGAGGACTAAACATGATACAATGTTTGAGGATTCATTTAGCTGAACAAACTCAAAATTACTTTAATTGAATGAATTATTGTGTTCTATACCACCTGTACTTGGAGTTAGAATACCTCTTGCTAGTTTCATCCTATTTTGTAGTTAGAATTGATAGAATTGCGTTATAAGTTGTATTACTCATTAAATTAAAGGTTTATTTTTGTATTTCATGTTTAGTACCTGGCGTAGAACAGAAAAATTATTATGCCTATGTTCCCTTGGGACTCACTGGAAATTGTACAGTGACATCTTCTGGGATTTAGTCTGGTAAGTTATATTTTGCTTTTTCTGTTTGTTAACCAGTTGAATCAACATAATACCATGATGTGTCTTAAGGACTCTATAAACAAACAAGTGGATATGAAATGTGGATATGAATTGCAAATATGTCAGTATACTGCAAAAAATATACTATATTTACAAAATTTTAATGATGAGACCTGAATTATTATTGCAATATGCTAACATTATTTTCTTTGAAATGTTTGAAATTCTTTGAGATTTTCCTTTTTAAAAATTTCTATAAGATAAAGGAGAGCTTATGAAATAATATTTCAAAGTGTAGTAGTCAGAGGTAGTTGCTTTAGTTTGGTAAAAAATTTTAGTGAAAACATTAATCTTCAAAGATTGGTGAAATAATTTGTAAGAAAATTCTGGTTGTATATTATTATACATAAAGAATGGCTAACAGGTGACTGAAAGGAACATCATTTTCACTTAGTCACATAGCAGTTCACTGCAAGTGTGACATTCCTTTTATCACACCCTGGATTTAAACTGGTAAAAATACACAGTGTATGTGTTTTTTTTTCCTTTGGCTGTCTTTTTTCAGTCTGTTGTCTGTGCTGACATAGTTGTCCATTTGACTCCGTGGTCTTTGGAGGGGAAAAAAATTAATAATGAACTTTGTAGCTCTAGCATTCTAATGCTTTGGTATATCATTCTACTTGGCCAATATCTTTGTGTATCCTTGCTTTGAATTATGTAGAGAGGTCATAATGCTTGGAAAAAGTATAATTTTATAATAAGTGATTTCTAAATTAGCAGTCAGCGGAAGAATGGCTCAAAAGAATGTGGGAGGAAAACACTTTAATTTTATGAAGTAGATAAAACCCATCAAATTTATGGCAATGCATTTTAAGACATTGAAAACATGGAAACATTACTAAAATTTTTTGGTTTTGTGGAAAGAGCAAGAGGTTTGAAAACCATAGTACAAAGTAATTTTAGGGGATATTGAGTAAGAAATAATGTAGCCAGGTCACTGACTCACCCAATTGAAATAAAGCACCAAACTAGGAGCAATGAGTAGAAGCTACAGGAATATATGTGTGTGTATGTATCTTTATCTATGTCTATCTGTCTGCCTCTATATAAGCATCAGTTGTCTCTTTGAATTCGTGGAAGATTGGTCCTAGGACTTTCCTCAGATTCTAAAATCTGATGCTTAAGTCCCTGGTATAAAATGGCATAGTATTTGCATATAACCCAAGCACATCTTTCTGCATACTTTAAAATCATCGCTAGATTACTTATAATACCAAATACAATGTAAATGTTATGTAAACTATACTGTTTAAGGAATAATGACAAAGGAAAAAAGTCTATATATGTTCACTACAGATGTAATTAAAAATAGATTTTCTAACTGTGGTTGGTTGAGCCTAGTAAACCCATGGATACAGAGGGCTAACTATATGTATGTTTGTAGATACAGATCTAGTTATATATGTAAATAAAATGACATTCTAGTAGAGCTGTACAAAGTAAAGTGAGTCAACTTGGGAGGTAGTGAGTTACCTGTCATTGAAGGTATTCAAACATACACTGGGCAACCATTAAGATTCCTTCTGATTCTGAGATTATACAGTTAAAAAATATTTAAATTTGTAGGATCACCTAAAACTTAGATATATGTGACAAAGATCTCTTTTATTTTTAACATCAGCTTTATTGACATATAATGTTATACAGTAAAATTTGCCCTTTTAAGGTGTATGGTTTGATACATTTTGATGAATATATCCAGCTGTGTATAATGGCCACTATAGTTGACATATGGAATATTTTAATGTCCTCTCAAAATTCTTTTGCTGCATTTGTTGTTGTTCTCTAACCTTAGCCCAGCTCTTGGCAATCACTGATTGATTTCTGGCTGAATAGTTTTGGGTTTTCCAGAATGTCATAGAAATTGAGTCATACCGTATATAGTGTTTTCTGTCTGCTTCTTTGATTTAGTGTGTTTCCAGTTTGCTCCTCTGCACTGCTGAGTGGGTTTTCATTGTGTGAGTGGACCCTAGTTTGTTTGTCTCTTGATGGACATTTGGATTGTTTCCAGTTTTTGGTGATTGTAAATAATGCTGTTGTAAACATGTTCCGGTTTTTGTGTGGACATGTATTTTCATTTCTCTTGAGCTAAATACCTAGAAGTGAGCGTTGCTGAGTTGTATAATGAACATTTATTCAGTTTTATAAGTAACTGCCAAACTGTTCTCCAAAGTAGCCGTACCTGACAAAGGCGCGTGTAAGTAGCTAAAATAACTATGCCAAAGTGTATGCAGATGAAGGGCCTGATTCTCATTCAGCACAGATTTATTTTTATTTTACATCCAGTTTTAACACGTTTGGTTAGCAGATATTTTCAGCCCACAGTGGATTAGCAACAGTAAATTAGAAGGCCTAGAGATAGGTTGTTAGCAATTATAAGCAGCCAAAAATTATGTTCACCAACATGACTCTACAGTAATTGCTGATTTAAAAACAGGAACTCAACAGGAATTAAATTCTTCTGTTAAGTTTTATCTGACAAGTTCCCAAACTCGCAGGCATATTAGGATCATCTGAGGATCTTTTTAAAAATTTCAGAGCCCAGGCTGTCCCTGAAATCAGTTAAATCAGGGGTTCCCAACCCCTGGTATCAGTACCGGTCCATGGCCTGTTAGGAACTGGGCTGCACAGCAGGAGGTGAGTGATGGGTGAGTGAGCAGTAAAACTTCATCTGTATTTACAGCCACTCCCCATTGCTTGCATTACTGCCTGAGCTCTGCGTTCTGTCAGGTTATTGAAGGCATTAGATTCTCATAGGAACTCGAAGCCTGTTGTAAACTGAACATGTGAGGGATTTAGGTTGTGTGCTTATAATGAGAATCCAATGCCTGATAATCTGAGGTGGTGATGCTAGCTCTGGGGAGCAGCTGCAAATGCAGATTAACATTAGCAGTGAAATTTGACTGCACAGAGACCATAATAAATCAATTACTTGTAGACATATCAAAACCCTACCAGTGAGTGGCAAGTGAGTTGATGTACTTCACTTGTACAGCTACAGCTAGTGGCAGAATCCAACACTTATTTTAGTCCGCGCATGGCCCACCCATTATTTTATTTACCACTTCCATCCATGTCCCTTTTTTTAATGGTGAGTTGTGTAATTATTTCATTATATGTTATAATAATAATAGAATAAAGGGCACAATAAATAGTATACCTTTGAATCATCTGTGGTAAAAGTGTCTTCCATGAAACTGGTCCCTGATGCCAGAAAGATTGAGGACTGCTGAGTTAAGTTAAAAATCTGAGGTGGAACACAGACATCAATATTTTTATAAGTTCCTTGGATGATTTTGGTGTGTAGCCAAGTTTGGGAGCCACATTCTAGAAGCACATCATGATGAATAGAAGGAGCACTGGACTTGGAACCAAGAGACCTGGGTTGTAATTATGACCACTACCTACCTACATGGCTCTGGGTAAGTGTCTGTTTTCATGGCTTCAGTGCCCTCTTCTCTGTTATCGGAAGTAGAGCTTCCAAGTGGTGAACTCCAAGGTGATTCTGGCATTAAAACTAGGTAACTCTAAATATCACCAGACTGGGTATTAGTCATGCTAGGGAGACCTCATTTTCTCTAAGAATGGCTTTGTTCTGAGTAGTTTGTTTCAGGTACCTTTTGAGAAGGATTTTGTTAACATGATGACGTTTTTGTTCTGTATATTTAAGATGGTTATGTTCCTGTTTTCTCTTATATGGTATTGCTATATGGTGCTTAAAAAAAAAAAACAAGCTTAAAACATATGGAGCAATGTTTTGATTACTGGGAATGAATTTTTCTTGTAACTCTTATTTTTAAAAATTCTCAGAATGCAATCTGAAAAAGAATTCTTTGTGTAGCAGTTGTGAAACTTACCAGCTATTTTCAGAGCTTATCTCAGGAGCTAAGGCATTTAGGTTATATTTTCAAAATGTTGCTCTTTGTGCCAAATAGATAGAAAGCTTGGCCTCTTGGAGAATGTTCAAAGCTATGCAGATTCCATACAGATCCAGTCTCTTGACTGCTCATCTGGGTGCCCTGGGTTTTGCTCAAGTATGTTGTGGTTTGAACCTGTTTGTTATTGTCTTAGGCAGAATACTCGTGTTGGGTGTTGCATGCCGAACCCAATGCTTTTAAAGTGTATACTGTGTATATTTCTAATATGTACAAGGGGGGATCCAAAAAAGCCCAGAATTATTTTTTGGAGGGTAGGCCTCTTGTAGTACAGACTCCCCTGCTAGGTAAGTGTTCCGTGAACCCATCCGCATCAGTGTACCAGGTAGTATTGCTGTGAGAGGTTTCAGTGAATTTTTTTTTTTTTAGATTCTTTCACTGTATTTGCCCATTTCATGATGGGTGATTTACAAGTGCACCTGTCCACACCACACTGAATGTTGAATGGTTTTTGACTAAAAATGGCATGACCCTTGTGCCCTACCCTTGTTATTTACCTAATCTCACCCTGAGTGACTTTTTTTTGTTTCCCCAATGAAAAAAAATCCTCAAAGGGAAATGTTATGCCAGTGTGCAAGAAGTAAAACAAAAAACAGCAGAAGCACTGAAAGCTAAAAGACATCAAAATTGTTGAGTTCAGAAACTTTTGAGCAGTGGAAAAATCATCATGATAGGTGTATTGCATCAAATGGAGACTACTTGGAAGGTGACTGAAGTCTAAACATATAAGAAAAAATACACACTTTTTAAATAAACAAATTCCTATTTTTTTGGAGTACCCCCTCGAATGGATGTTATCTTCCCTTTTTTGAAAGAAAACTGAAATTTAGTTTGTAAATTTCTTTAAAGGAATGTGTAAGTGTTATAAGTGAAAATAATATCAGAATTTGAGGTCAAAGAATGGACAGCATGCCCTTTTCATTTATCTTTTCCCTTTTGTAAAAGTCAAACACGTTATTTTTTGGACACCTCGTTTTCCTTTCTTTGGTAATTCCTATTTATAAACAGTAAAAGGAGAAATAGACACCCTTCTGGTGAGCATGTAGATTGTACTCTTTGAAAGTATTTACATTAATTTTTAATTGCGTAAAGTAATAAATGCACTCTCCATGTAAAAAATGAAAACATTATATATAAGGCTTTGTGACTGTTGTAAAAATTTTAAAAACACATGTTTCTTGACTCGCATTTCTACTTCTGAAATGTCTTTCAGAAATATTTGTGTGTGTGTGTGTGTGTGTACTTACATGTTTTTATTGTAGGAAGCAGTGATCATCCACGCTCAACGTTTGTAAATACACAGGAAAAGGAAGGAGACACCAAGACATGAATAGGCAATCTTCTAGATGTACCTTGCATTGGTAGGAGGTGAAGAGTAATTTTGCTATTTACAGTATGTTATTATGAATTATTTGGTTGTATTGGATGACTTTTAGTTTGCATGTTTGCTTTCATAGGTTTCAAAAACAATAAAAAGAAAACGTAGTTGCCGGAGCAGGTTATTGGGGGGAAGGAAAAGAGTGGAAAGTATCTGGAAGGGAGATGTGTTTATAAAAAATGTTCATAGATTCTAAGAGCTCTTTGGGATATCTCTGTATAGGTTAAAGAACTTAGCAAGTAGAGTGGAGCCCCAGTCCTAAGGCTTAGAAAATAAATCTTGTTTCTTGGGAATGTGTCACTGACTCACACGCCCTGTAGCATAGGGCTGGCTGTGGGCAGTATCTAGAGGATCTTGGTAAGAAATCACCTTCTCATCTTTGGGGAAGCTTCACTTTTCTTTCTCTGTGTGAGAATTACACCCACACTTTGCCAGATTCCTCCTGTTATCTATGGCAGAGAAGAACAGAACAAAGGTGTTTTCAGGGAAGACGGGGGGTGGGGGGGGTGGGAGGTGGGGGCCCAAACAATATCTAAGTTGGGTGGAATGAGCCTAACAATAGAATTTCATATCGTTTGACATCTCAGCTAAAACTTAGGGAGTTGGAATTTTTTTTTAATGGGCATGTTGTCATATGTAAATAAACACATGTATAGGAATATTAATGAAACAATTAATTTTTTGAGTTTCTTAGTTGAAATACAGATATTAGGATGTGGTGTTTCTCAAAAGTAATTCTTTGTAGAGCAGTTGTGAAACTTACCAGCTATTTCCAAAGCTGGTCTAAGGAGCTGAGGACATTTAGGTTATATTTTCAAAATATTGGTATTTGTGTACAAAGTTTAGGTTTGGCCTCTTGGGGAATGTCTAAAGCTGGGCAGATTCTATACAGGTCACAGTCTTTTGAGTGTTCTTCTTCTGGCACACCAGGTTCTCCTACACATGTGTTGTGGTTTCGACCGATTTGCTTTAGTTTCAGCCAAAATTCACAATTGCATGCTGTACCCAGTGCTTTTGAAAGGTGCACTGTGTACATTTTTCTAGGATTAGTGTTACCTTTGTCTAGTGTCATCTAGTTGGATTCTCATAAATTTCAAAGGAATATAGTTGCACCTGTGGACATTGCCAAGTCTTTCATGTTTTATAAATGCATAGTGTCATTGTTACTGGTTGGATTGTGAGGGAATTCTATACTGAAGACTCTCAGGTGTCATTTAAAAAATTATATTTGTCTCTGGTACTTGTTTAAGAAACTGCAAGTTCACTTTGCCATTCTTGTTTCATTTTCTGTTCTAGACTCTTCCCACAGAAATTTTGCTGCTTCTGTAGTTATAACATTAATGTTTTTTCATTTTCTGTTTCCAGTCTTTATTTTTACTTAAAGTTTATATGAAAGGCATTAACAAAAGCAAGTAGGCTATCTTTCATCTTATTTTCAGTGATCTGGCATTGGACCTGATTTTCTTTTTCTTTTTTTGAGTTTCATTCTGTCGCCTAGGCTGGAGTACAATGGCATGCTCATAACTACCACAGCCTCCACCTGCAGAGTTCAAGCAATCCTTCCACCTCAGCTTTCCAAGTAGCTGGAACTACAGGCGCGTGCCACCATGCCCGGCTAGTTTTTTGATTTATTGTAGAGATGAGATCTTGCCAATTTGCCCCGGTTGGTCTCGAACCCCTGGGCTCAAGCAACCTCTCACCTCTGCTTCCCAAAATGCTGGAATTACTGGTGTGAACCACAGTGCCCAGCCTGGACCTGATTTCTTGATTCAGTTTATTCTTACTCATGCAGTGAGGGTACTGCCTGTTGCAAATACCCCCAGTAATACTTATGAGAGGGCCTTGTACTTGTTTATCTTGGCAGTATGCTTTTTGGATACAAGGCTTATTTGAGATTATGGAGCAAAATGCTGAGTCATAAATAGGCTTTAAAAATAACAAGTCCATAAGCAGTTTTTTCATGGTAAAATCTGAAGACTATACTACTAAACACAGACGATTTCCAGTTGTAGTTGCTGTAGATGTTTCTTGATGAACAGCTTTTAATAAGAAATTCTGTTTTGTAAAATATTGGACATCTGTATGTCAAAATATGTTGCCTTTGAGAACATTCAGTCTTTTCTGACTTTAGTCATCTTTTTTTGGTAGAATTCTGGAATGAAAAGGTATCTTAGACTACTACTACTTCAGATGGGACAGAGCTTCTAAAGAGCTTCTGCCTGTTTATAAAATAACTTGCTCTCAGGATCTTACCCAAGTAGTTAAATCCAGTCAGAAAATTCTCAGGAACATTGTAGCATACAAAATTTTCTTTTCTGTCAAATTGAAGAATGAGAGGAATGCTGCTTAGTCAGCATTCCATCCAACTTGAAAGGGTCCTTTAAAAAAAAAAATGAAGACAGTTTACAAAATTCTCAGTTCTACCATGCATGTTGCTACATGAATATCAAGACCTGGAGTTGTTCTTGTACATTCAGCAGTATGCTGCAGAGACCAGTCAACCACCCAAAGAGCTGTTAATTTTGAGAATACGCTGTTTGTACTTTGATGCAAAAGTACCGATATTTGATAGCCTGTAAGTGCAAACAGTTTTCCAGCTCTTAGAATTGCTCATGAGAAATTCAGAAGCTGTATATATATATACTATTTAAAATGAGCCTTTTCATGTTCTAGTGCAGTGAGACTTTCATTCAGAAATTTTACCTAGAATATTAACCTGTTTTGCATTAGCCTTAGTTGCTGTGTTAAATATTTATGTTAGAAGATTTTAGAAATGCTTATTTCTTTAACTTTTTCATTAGATCATGTTTTCTACAGTGAGTGTGTTATCTACCTGGAAAATACGGTAGGTTTTATTCACCAGACTCCTTGGTTGAAGTGTCTGGAGCTCTTAAACTACATCTGTATCTTCTACTTAACAACCAAGGTTAAATCACCAGATAGACACTGAAGATCCTATTTGCATAGTTCTGCCTGAGCCAGGTACAGTTTTTTTAATGATGTTATTGGCTGTTGGAAGCTTAACTGATATTAGTTACTCATCTAACAATAGTATCTGTTTCATATCAAATCAAATTTTGGCCTTTATGTATCTCTTCGCCTATTTTCTTTATTTTTCTGATTTTTCCAGGTGCTTATTTTCTAGCTTATATGTTATTTCTGCCTATTTCTCCTAACTGTTGTATCTTGCCATCTTTCATCTTCAACTCCAAAAGATTCTTAGGATTTCTGATGGTTTGACTGGATCTACCAGAGTTGGCTTAGTATTAAACTTTTGGTGATCCTGTTGACCCCAGAAGCCTCTACCCACTCCTTTTTACTGCAACTTTGTACACTATTAGCTTGCTTAACAATTTTTTTTCTCACAGACAAAAATATGAGTTTCAGCCTAGTCTCTGTATGAATTATTACCCAATTCAGAATGAGTGGGGTATGAATTCATGGATTTAAAAATTCTTGTAATATGTCAAATGAGAATGCAGTTAGGTGCCTAGTAGAACTCCATGGATTGGCATAGAGTGCAAGATTTGGAAGAGATCTAGACCACAGTCTCACTTTTGTTTTGTGTCTTTTTTTTTTGAGTTAGAGTCTCACTCTGTCGCCCAGACTGGAGTGCAGTGGCTGCTCCCGGCCACTGCAACCTCGACCTGCTGGGCTCTGGCGATCCTTCCGCCTCAGCCTTCCAAGTAGCTGGAACTACAGGCACATGCTACCAAGCCCGGCTAATTTTTTTTTTATTTATTGTAGAGATGAGGTCTCGCCAAGTTGCCCAGGTGGGTCTTGAACCCGCGAGCTTAGACAGTCCACTCACCTCAGCCTCCAAAAGCACGGGATTACAGGCTGAGCCACCGAGCCCGGCTCACAGTCTCACTTTTAAGCACATGTATTGCTTGAGTCATCACCTTGGTAACTTTCCTTGGGTGTGGTACCGTGTGTGTGTGTGTGTGTGTGTGTGTGTGTGTGTGTGTCTGTGTCTGTCATTTCCTCCATGGCCCTGGCTATTTCTTGCCTCATTGACCCTCTTTCTCCTTGCCTTTCAGAATGAAGTGTCAGAGAAACACTTCCTATCTGTAGCATGTCTTTGATATGTCCTCTTGTGTTCTTTCTGGGCTACAGAATTAATAAGGAAGGAAGGATTAATTTGTCATTTGGCCTAGGACAAACATTTGCTTGTTTAGCAAAAATGTGGTGAGACTTCATAGGACTCTCTAAAGTTTTTAAATTGAGAAATCTTACTATATGCATACGAAAATAGCTAGTAGTCACCTGCTATTCTGATCCTATCAATGGAGAAATAACTGACACAATCAAATATAAATTTATTTTTATGTTAAAAAGTATAATAAAGCTGATAACTTTAAGTCTGAAAGGGTTGAGGGACTAGGGTAGCTTGGTTAAGTAAAAATAAATAAGGTTTAAAGTAAATAAATGATAAGTAATACTATATTGATCCCTTTTGGAATTCACTTTATCTCTGGAATCTCTATGAATGTTCGTTTCCAGTGGGGACTGTAGTTGGGACAGGTTGACATCTGGTAACTTCACAGTCTTCTAAGGAAAATAGAGCATTCAAGTGATAGAAAAAGGTCTGTATTCTTTTTAAGTTTTCTACTTGCTTGGATTTTAATAAATACCTAAACTTTAGGAAATACTGAGGAAACGACTATTTTATTAAAGGATTCATAAGAATTATTTAACAAATTTTTCATCTTAAACTTCGTTGACATTAGTTTGATTAGCTATCTGAGATACTTAAAACTGTGTTATCTACTTCCAACTGAAGATCAAGTAGAAATAAAGTTTCTCAGACATGACCTTGTCACTGTTTCCCTTAGTACTTTTTAAAAAAAAATTTGCTTTATCCACAACTTTCTAGGCACCTCACCATTATTTGCAGTACTTCTTGTCAGTGGGGTTTTCGAAACTGTATAATGTGATAATTTTGAGGAACAATTTTAGTATTCATTGTGAACTGTTCTGCTATTTATGAAACTATTCAAAAGTATGATTGTCTTAGGTATTACAAAAGAAAAATTGTTAGCTCAATGGTATATTTTATGATAAAATAGTCAAGTAAAATGACATCTGATATTTTATATATTTTTAATGTTGAAAATTACATAATGCATTGCATCTAGGATTGACTTTTAAATTGCAGAATGATTCTCTTTAATTCATTGGGAATATGGAAGGAGGAGCATTTACAGGGCTTGGGGGAACATTTTCTTAAGATTTCTCTATATCTTAAAAATATTTTTTTGGTTCTAAATTGGATTATTTTCAGAAATCTACCAGATCAATTTTATTATATATTCCTTAAAAACAATTGAAAAGAATTACAAGTGTCAAGAGCTGGACACATATTTTAAATTAAATAATGGAAAAAGTTAACTTTCATGCTGGAAATATTTTGTGGCTTCTTATGAATCTGTGTATGATTGCTTTTATTTGCTTAATGTTGAGCTCTATATTTGATTTGCTTAATTTTGCATTAAGGACTAAACCTTATGTGGCTGAATGGAGTGTTGCACTCAGAGAAATACTGTTTTCTGTTTGCTGCTTCATCTGACCCTTTTCATAGTACTTCATACTTTCACTTAACCTGCCTTTGCGTTCTTGAAGGCAGAGAGGTAGTGTCCATTTCATGCCCGCTCTGAAACGTTTAATAGACACAGATAAAAATCTGTCAGTGGTACATCAGCTGTCTTCCAGGCGAGTGTTATTTCATGCTCCCCAAGCCTTCTAAAAGGATCCAGCTTGGCCCAAGTTTCTGTGCATTGTACTCTTCTAATCTGAGTCTGTTTGCTTTTAGGATTGTGCAGACTGGTGCCTAAAATGGAAGTCGATATTAATGGAGAGTCTAGAAGTACCCTGAGCACCCTGCCCTTTCCCGGGGCCGAGGCCAGCTCTCCGGGAAAAGCAGAGGCAGAGAAGCCCCGCTGCTCCAGCACACCCTGCTCCCCAATGCGCAGGACTGTGTCAGGCTACCAGATCCTGCACATGGACTCTAACTATTTGGTTGGCTTCACAACTGGTGAGGAACTCCTGAAGTTAGCCCAGAAGTGCACAGGAGGTGAAGAGAGCAAGGGAGAAAGTGTGCCTTCCTTGCGCTCCAAACAGCTGGAGGCAGGACTTGTCCGTTCCTCTCGTTTGTACAAAACCAGAAGTAGATACTACCAGCCATATGAGATTCCAGCTGTCAATGGCAGGCGGCGAAGGCGGATGCCCAGCTCAGGAGACAAGTGCACTAAATCTTTACCTTATGAACCTTATAAGGCCCTCCATGGGCCTCTGCCTCTTTGTCTTCTTAAAGGTAAGAGGGCTCACTCCAAATCTCTGGACTACCTCAATCTAGATAAAATGAACATCAAGGAGCCAGCTGATACAGAAGTGCTACAGTACCAGCTTCAGCACCTAACCCTCCGAGGGGACCGTGTGTTTGCTAGGAATAATACATGAGTGACTTGCAGAGAGTTTAAACCAGTTTAGGTCAGCCTATGCTTGGCTAGAAAAAAACCCACTGCTGTACTCTGTACATGACTCTTCACATCATAGATGGTTATATCAGCTAAGTGTTCCTGGAACATAAAAATTATTTGGATCAAATTTTGAATACAGGAATGAAATCACAGATAGTTGGGGGGGATATCATTCTAGAGCACGCAATTGCAAAGAAAACAGAATGTTGACCGTTCGTTTGTATAGCTTTTTAGCTAGGAAAAAAGGCTTTGGTACAGTAATTTCATCTTTATGATTCTGACGCTTAAATTGGGAATGTTATCTGCTTGGTTGTTGCTGACTTGGTATGATTCATTAGAAATTTATATCTTAAGTGCTGAAGTACTTCTTGAATCTCTGTATTTTACTATAAAATGTATGTAATGATTTGTTTTATGAAATTTAGAACTTGAACATTGCTGAATTGGACCACTTTTTATTTTTAAATATTGAGTTTAAATATTTTATAACTGGTTTTGCACTGAAAAAAATTAACATTTCAGATTGACAAGAGAATAATCTTTCTTTACTTGCCTCAATAATATTATTGAGCAATGAGTTTTTTATTTCCGCATGGAAAGTTATTGATCTCTATGGCTGTAAAATATTTCTTTATAGCGTTATTAAAGTGTGTCTTAATAAAATTAAATTTGGGATACAAAGTATTTATTTTACAATGGGTTGGGGGGGAAGCTTTTCCAGAAAGTTTCCAATAAGAAGTTTTCATAAGTTGAAAAAACGTCTCCTTTCTGCTTATTTTCTAATTTAAAATTCATCCGGAACTTTAAAATGGAAAGGATTCTTTTAATTGTGAATTGTAGGCATAATACTGTTTGCATCTGATTTTCTGTAAGTGAAGGTAACTTTAATAGAGGATCTCATGATTTCTACTATCGAATGTTTAAACTAAGTATGAAGTGATACCATTCAGCATGGCATCGGGTCAGTCCAGTTTTAGTTCTCTGTGCAACACAAGCACTCACTGAAATTCCAGTTTCTAGGATTAGTGTAGGAGCCTAAAGTGCTTCTACAGTTTTAATGGGTTAATCCTGGATTACTTAACAATTTATGTCAATTGCACTGGTTTAATTTGTTGCTAAAGGAATAATGCCCTGGCTTTAGTAACAAATGCAGCTCAACTATCCTTGGATATATTTTGAAGAAAAAAAAATGTATGTAACTTACCTTTTGCAAATGTTTCTTTTTTTCTTTTTTTGACTCTTGAAGGTGCAATTTATTACTGAATTGGCATTTCTGGCAGCATAGAACTGCTTACTTTAAGTTTTATTTTGGGGGCTGTGAGTTTCTTAGGTGTTAGCAATCTTGCTTATAAAACAAGAACACCTTATAATTAATGAGTGGGTCATTCCTGGTGCAATTGTGATTTTTCTTTAGCCACAATGAATGGCAAACTCTATTTAGAGCAGAGTAAGTATTAGAAAAGCCTAGGAACTCTTAATCAATGTTTATTATGCTTTCATTAAGGCAAACCATGTGAAAGAGCCATGGGGAAGTTGGCCCATATCTTAGCTGAGTTGATCAGATTTCTTGGTGGGCTGGAAATTTTGAGCTATTGTATATTTTAAAGTAAATTGCACCTTTGTAACATATTGTATTGACAAATGATCACTAAGGTTAACTATATCTATACAGTCATTAGTTTGACAAGAAATAGAATCCTGTCAGATGCCAAAGAGTTGGGATTTTTACGTTTAATGATTAAACACCATTATTTATTGATGATTTACCCTGTGGAACTGTATTATTTCTAACTATGAAATAAAAGGGTGATGTCAACACACATTGTTATGTGGTGCTTTAAAGTAGGTCCACCGTCAAAGGCTAGTTACTGTTCAAGAATTCAACCAAAGCACTTATTTTGAGGCCCTATTTTTGTTAAAACAAACAAAGGAATTTATTTCTAATGCTCATTGGCATTTTAAGATAAAGGGTATATTTATGGCAGTGATATGTATTCAGTCTATTAGGAAACACAGCTGTTTGCCTGCAAGGTCTGTCCTGTCCATGTGCCTACATTTCTTGAGCTAAATAAAAATACATAGCTTTTTTGTTTTGTTTTGTTTTTTACCTAAAGACAGGTAAAGTTCTATGGCAAAAATGAAGGGATTAATAATATGAGATATAGCATAGTTACTATTTTCTAATTAGTAAAGATAATAATTTTAAATTTGGTTTCCTAGAAAGTAAGTTCCAAAAGTCAAGGTCAGTAGTTTTCAAAATGTGTTTGCAGAACCTCTTCATTAGTTCAGCCTTACTTTCTCTGCACCCTGTGGAATTGTGCTCTTATGATAGGTAGTAACCTATTTTAAAATAAAAAGGATAAGCTGGATCTCTTTTAGTTGAAAAAAAAAAGTCCCTTTTAATATGGTTTCTATTTTTGAATTTTTTTTTCCCCATTTTTTATTCAGTTTCGTATTCCATACAAAACAGGACACACTTTGGCCTGATGGTGTTATCTTACAGTACTTACCCTCAAACATTGCACCATCATACAGTTGTCTTTTTTGTTGTTGTTGTTGCTAAAGTACCAAGTATTAGAGGCTCAGATGGTGCATGAAGTTGCAATAGGATTTTATTCTTTCTCTCAATCTGAGGTGCGCTTCCTTTGTGCCTCTGACTTCCATTGGCTGCATTTTCACCTTTGGATGCGGGCTCCTGTGGTCAGCCGTCACAGAAGAGAAGACTCTGTGGGGATGGATTAGCATGTAGGTCTGTTCAGAACCCCCAGTTCTTCTGGACTCCAGCTCAGCTGGGCTGCTATTTGAGCCCACTGAGTCCTGACCATTGCTCTCTATGCCCTATAATGCCCATGGTGTCTTTTTCCATCCTTGAAATGATTGTTCAAATGATTTCAATGTTTGGGGTTTGGGAAACTTTTTGAAGTTTCTGAGTTAACTTTTAAAGGCAAATTGGTTTTACAGAAAAGTATTTTTTAAAATCTTGAGCAAACTGTTCTTACTGATTTTTGTCATGCAAACATCCTTTTGTCTCAAAAAAGACTTTTCTTCTATTATAACCATTGCACTTTTCTTAAAGAAAACTTTTAAATGACCCTTGTCTAAGTAGTTTGTTCTCATTCAGAGAGAGAAGGAGGAGAGACTGTCACAGTTCATAAAAGGCATAAATGCTCTAGAAGAGTTGGGGTAGAAAGGAAGGATGTGCATTACTGTAATGCAGAGAAGACAGCAAGTATTAAGTAAAATTGCCCTCTTTTTTTTTTTTTTTTTTTTTTTTTTGAGTTGGAGTCTCACTCAGTCGCCCAGACTGGAGTGCAGTGGCCACTCCCGGCCACCGCAGCCCCGACCTGCTGGGCTCCGGCGATCCTTCCGCCTCAGCCTTCCAAGTAGCTGGAACTACTCTCTGTCACCCGGGCTGGAGTACAGTGGCATGATCACAGCTCACACCACAACCTCGTTCTGGGTCCGGGTGCTTGTTCTGCTTCAGCCTCCTGAGTAACTGGGACTACAGGTGTGCCACCACACCTGCCGAATTTTTCAATTTTCTTTTTGTAGAGACGAGGCCTTGCTGTGTTGCCCAGGCTGGTCTCGTACTCCCTGGGCTCAAGCAATCTTCCCACCTTGGTCTCCCACAAAGTACAGGGATTACAGAGCCAGCACACCCTGCCAATCTTGCCTTTTTAAACAATATAATTTGATTAGGGCGATGGAAATTGATGAGGAAGATTGCCTTGGAACTATAATAAGTGTGATTATAAAGCTAGAAGTGGAGGCTGTCAGCACGTAATGATGCACTTCACTTTATAATGTACTTCTTTAGATAAGAATTATGAAATGGACTTCTTTGATATTTTATATTAGAAAAAAACTAAGGGTTTTTCTGGCTGAGAAAATAAATTAAAGGTTTTTTTTCTGGCTGAGAAGGCTAGAAACAAATCAAAAGAAGAATGAGTTTGATTTGTTATTTTGAGTTTGCTGAGCCCCAAGGACACTTCTTTATTCAAGCTCAGAGAGATGTTGAATTTGTATTTTTGCCATCGTGAAATGACTTTGTGCAAGGTTTTATTAAATGGTTTCAGAGAAAAAGTCTGAAACCAAATCTGGATGTTGTCACTCCTGATCTTGGGGTTGTGTTTGATGTGCAGATTTATGAGAGAGGATGAGAAAAGGGAACTCAACCTCAGCCTCTACTGGATTGGAAGAGAGTAGCTGCACAGTCAGTGGAATCCTTAAGTGATCCTGGCTGAGGTCACTTCTGGAAAGAACTTTGATAGTTTTGCTTTTGTGGAAAAGCTGGTGGCACTTTCAAAGTTCCTTCTGAATGCTCTCAAGAAAGGATGCTTACTGTGATCCAGTAGAAAGAGAAAAGAACACTGGATTCATGATACTGACCTTTAGCTTGATTCACCAGGAAGGGTATTCTTCACCAGACTTTTATGTAAAAGGATTACACATGAAATATATATTTGGAAGACTTTGAATCCTCTATCCCTGACCTATTGCTTCAGTTAGGGAAAGGAACTTATGCAGTAAGAAGTTTTTGAAATTAATGAAATTCAGATTTTTGGCAAAGAGATTGGAGCTGGGTTGGTGAATGCTGAACATATCTACCACTGTGCTCCTCACCTATGCATGCGGCAGGCATCACTAATCCATCAGAGTAGTCTTTCTTAAGCTAGCTTTTTAGGCAGCTGCTGTTGAATTGGTCAGCATCACACAAGAGATAAAGCTTGTTTGCCCACCACATCCCCATACTTTTGTCAGTGGATTATAGTGTGAATTGAAAAATGGTTTGAACGTATTTGAGTAGACCATTTTAGGTCAGTCTTCTAACCAGAGAACAGAGAAGAATGTCCCCACACTGTCACCCACAAAGCATCTACTGAGCACATGTAGACATTCTGGGGCAGAAGGGTTTAAGAGAGTTTTCATTTTTAAAGACATGCCTATTATTGGGGTAGGGAGAAGATAGCACAGGATGTATGACAAATGAATGTCTTATAGCATAAATAACAATTTAAGAGAGGGAAACTTAAAGCCTATGGAGGCAAAATCTGAGAAAAAACAGTCTTCTCACTTTCTCTCAGCCTTGCTGACTTATTGGATGTGCTCACTTATACTGCTAATGTGTGTAAGAGATAAAATGTAACAATATTTTTCTCAGAAGTGACTTTGTTAGGGAAATCTGGAGACATGAAAAATATAGGGAAGGCAAAATTTTAGCAAAATAATTGAATCTGAGAGGCACGGGCATGCCAACAATGTTCAGTTCTTATCTTCACCTATCCTTGATAGTCCACTGAGAAGACCTGACCCACTTCCTAGAAGAGTTAAGGTGGGGTGGATGAGTAACTGAAGCATTGGAGCTTGCAGTCAGAGGAGGCAAAAGCTGTGAGGGAGTAAATAATACATGGATATTTTTGTGATTGTTTTTCCCTTTGCACTGCCCTTCCCTTTATTCTGGATGCAGGTGGCATAGGAACATTTATTTGATTATTTAGGGTCAGAAGCACATTTTAAAATGTGTATTCTTGATAAAATTTTATGAGAAAATATAAGAAATAAATTATATGGAAAGTGTTTTGCTCAAGAAGTTTCCAAATATAGCCTATCTCTTGAAATGATCGAATAGAACCCTATATTAGTTGGTAGATTTCTGTATTTTTTTTCTATTATTTATAAAATTTGGGTAATGTTATTCTGAATGTTTCACATATATTTTTAGGGTCATGGTCATCTAATATGATTTCTTTTAGATTAAAAAATATCGTTTATTTAAAAAGTAAATTAGAGAGGAGATTCACCTCCCTAAGGTAGGAGAGGGGGCCAAAACTTAAGAAAATATGGCCTAGCCATAGCTCAAAGAGCACATGACCACACCATAGCTTAGCAAGGCAATGGCAGCGATGGTCTGGCAATGGTCATCTAGTATGATTTTAATACAACTATAAGGAAAAAATTTTAAGGAATTAGGATATCTGTAGGATTGGAATACTACTTAGTGGTAGGCCCTGTAAGGTAATTCAGTCATAGTTCAAAAAGATAGTCATTAAACATAACAAATTTACTTTTTTATATTGGGGAAAGGGCATATTATATTACATTTGGTATAACATTGCCTATTTTTTTATTCTCTAGAAACTCATTTCTTAAATGTTGCCTGAGCCCGCAGGTTCGAGACCTGCCTAGGCAACCTGGCGAGACCTCATCTCTACAATAAATCAAAAAATTAGCCGGGTGTGGTAGTGCGCCTGTAGTTCCAGCTACTTGGAAGGCTGAGGCGGAAGGATCGCCGGTGCCCAGCAGGTTGAGGCTGTGGTGGCGGGGAGCGTGCCACTGCACTCCAGTCTGGGTGACAGAGTGAGACTCCAAAAAAAAAAAAAAAAAAAAAAAATGTTTGCTGAGACAAGCTCTCAAAGCAAAATAGACGAAGATTGTGTTTTTTCTTCAGATTTAAAGAAAAAAATTTTTCTTAAATTCTTTTTGAGGATCCTTTGACTAGGGTAAGATACCAGAGAATTAACAATTGGAAGCATGACTTTCTTTCCCTACTGGGCCAGGTCATTCTGTATAGAAACCTTAGAAAATGCTGCAAATGATCATGGTTTTTAATTTGTGAATAGATAAGTTGTAAGAGCTACCTCATTTGTGATGTGCTAGAGATATATAGTCCGATTAGTAATGAGAGAAGGTTCCTTTGTATATTGATCACTACATGGAGTGATATTAGGAGGCTATAGTGTAGCTCAGAGAGCTACAGTGGGTTTTATATAAGAAAATATAAAAACAAATGAATCCTTTGAAATGGAACCACTGCAAGCAAGCTATTGCAATTTATCTGTAGGAATTGATGCTTCTTAAAATCCATGGTTTCAACCTTTATTTATTCATCCACCAAATCTTTATTGTGATGCATACTGTGCCAGCCTCAGGGATAAATCATGGGAATACAGGGGAGTAAGACCCCAAAGCTATAGTAGTCAAGAGCAAATAGTTACATTTTAAAATAAGTGCTCCTCAATAAAAGTACATTTAAAAAAATTTTTGAGCACCCAAAGGAGAAAGTTTCTAATTCCACTTTACGTGTGGAGAAAGCCCTTGCCAGGGAAGCTAAGCTTGAGCTGGAGGGTAAAGAGGGGTTTGCCAGGCGGGTGGGAGTGGTGAGGGCTTCCCAGGCAGAAAAGAATGCCTCTATGGGAACGTATAACTGGGAAAGGTCTTGGGGCTCATCCTTTCTCCTTTTCCTACTGTCCAAACCACCTGGACAGAAGTGTGTCTATCACACATTTCTAAAAATCTTCAAGAAAGGAAATCATGCTGAGTCATTACTGTAATTTGACCCATGCTTTCTGGTGAAAAACTTAGCCGTGAAATTTGAAGTCATGACACTTGCATTGCCAAACACAGTTTTGCAATCAGCATTTCTCCTGATGCAACAACCTTTTTTACTTTCACATAACTTCCCCAGCCTCAAAGATCCTTTCATCTTTTGTGGGTCCAGAGTTTGCAGATTAAGTTGCTTCTGCATTTAGAAGACACATAAAGTTTGGGGATCAAGCAGCCAGTTTGGGGACTTATTTGGGAGCACAGCTGGAAACTCTTGAATCCTGATAGGAAGTCAGAGGTGCTGTACTGCAAACTCAGCCTGGTGAGAAGGGTGGAAGGAATCCTGTTTGCTTCTCTCCAATGTTCTTGTTCTTTCATAGTGCAGGATAGAATGCCCTGCTCTGCAAACTCTAAAACTCAACAAGTTATTTTTTAAGATTAGAAGATGTTGTTCTGGGAAAAACATTGGTTGTGAGGCACTAAGGTTTCTGATGACTCCCTTACCTTGGGCCTAGTTTGTCTAACCAGTATAAACACTCCCAGAATTCTCAGCAGGCCTCTTTCTATTGCTTGACTATTTTGCTAGGGGGCAGGGGAGAGTAGAGGGAAGTACGGAACAAGTGGAAATGCCAGGGGACTTTTTTTGCTATAAATCTAAATTAATTTTAGGAGCCATCAGCTTATTTCTCAGTTTTTTTTCCCTTCAAGGGGCCAATTATATAAAGTATTGAAAGAGCCAAAATGCTTGTCCCTTCATATAAATGTCCTGTAATTGTTATCATTTTGTGGTTTTATTTATTTTTATTTTTAGAGAAAGGGGTCTCACTATATTGTCCGGATTGGCCTCAGACTCATGGGCTCAAGTGATCCTCCTGCCCCTGCCTCCTGAGTAGCTGGGGCTGTAGGCATATGCCACTGTGCCTGGCTTTGATTTTGTGGCTCTAAAGATAAAGTCTCAACCACCCTGGGTCCACCACCTTTTTGCAAGATATGGCTAATCAACATGAAACATAATTTCATTTCTTTAAATAAAATGAGAAACATGATTTCTACTTTATGGTTCTTGTGAGAATTAGATGTGATGTATGTTATACAGAATGTCTGTCACATAATAGTTGCTGAATAAAGTGCAGCCATTGGTAGTAATAAAAACAGAATCCGAAATCCCTGATTTGCTGTGTTTTTATTCTCCCTACAACTGCCTTAAGAAAGTTCTAGATAGTAATATAAAAGCACCACATTTAAAATGTAAGTATTTTGGAAAAAATAAAATGTGTATGTGTGATGTGTAAATATATGTTGTCCCTCACTCCTAATTAATAGGCTAAAATTGTGTTTCCTGAAGTGGGCTATTGACATCCCAAAGGGTATAAAGAGGATCTACTTGGGTGTGGGAGGAAAATATTAGAAATGCTTATAAAATATTTTATCTTATCTTTTTAAAATGTGTATTTGTTCTATACCTTGTGGATTTAGTTCGCTAGTATAGTGGTAAATGCATAAGACACACACACATATATATATTATAGATATCGACTCAATTTTTAAAACTCTTTTTTTGAGTTTTTGATCATGAGAGCTTGGAATCCACTGATCTAAGTGACTGTTTATAATAAAACATAAACATAACTCATAACAACCCACCATAACTTGAAAATTATTTTCATGGAGTCCAATTTACCATCCTGGAGCTTTATTTAATGTTTGAACATAAGCTTGGGTTTTACCAAGAATTAAAAAATGACCATTTTTAGATATTTATGGACAGTTTTATGTTGATTCTTATCCCACATATCTTTGCTAGTCATTTTCTTTGCAGTGCAGTACTTCTTTAATTTCTTGGATTTGCTCTCAGGTTCCTAATTTGAGGACTCAATACATTTGGGAAATAAAAGATACTAGAACAGAACCTACCTGTCTTGGCAGGATTCTGAAGTTTGCATCTGTGAACCTTTTCTTGTGCGCTCATTATATTTCTGGTTGGGGACCTCTGAACCGTGCAGCGAGATATTTGCTGACTATCCCATTTGTAGAATCCATTATTTGTGCCTTGAGTGAGGTGTTCCTGGCGATGGTTTTTAGTCACGTCTTTTAAGAGTGTGGTACCTCTTTATCCTGCAGAGCTTTCTCCGGTTTGTCTCACAGTTCTTTCAGGCAGCCGTCTTTGATCATTTGAACACCCTTATTTAAAGAGCATTAGCAGAATTCCTTATTCTTTGGCCTATGACACCCATACAGAATATATCTCTCCAGAGGTCAATTTGCTCTGGAAATTTCATATAGTTTATAGTACTATGAGATGCTATGCCATGCTATCCTATGCTATACTATATTATACTTGGGAGCAGGGGAGTAAAATCAGTGGCTCTGTGTTCTGATACCATTTGTTGTCAGAAATTTTGGCAACAAAATAAATAACGTGGGCTAGACATGGTGGCTCATGCCTATAATCTTAACACTTTGGGAGGGTGTGGTGAGAGGATCGCTTGAGCCCTGGAGTTTGAAACCAGCCTGGGCAACATAGCGAGACCTCATCTCTACAAAAAAATTAAAAAATATGAGCTGGGTGTGGTGGCATGTGCCTGTAGACCCAGCTCCTCGGGAGACTGAGGCAGAATGATTGCCTGGGCCCAGGAGCTCGAGGATGTGATAAGCTGTGATCGTGCCCCTGCACTCCAGTTTGGGTGACAGAGTGAGACCCCGCCTCAAAAAAAAAAAATCTAAAGAAATAACATGTATAACACAAAGAAAGCGTGTTTAGATAGTGGCTTCCTCCATCTTTTCTGCCTCACCTACTTCTCCCTCTTTCCCGTGACACCGCCATAACTCTGAGACAAAGGTGACCCCAACCCTCTCTAGGCCCAACCTGTTCTAGCCCCAGTCGTAACATTTAAGGCGCTGGTGTGGTGAGATGGGGTCCAGGGAACTTTATTCCAGTAATCCATAAGGTGCGCTCTCCACTTTCAGGACCAGCAGCTGTCAACAAACTTGATAGTATAATGTACCCTGAAACAATTATCTGCCATAGTTAACTTTGCTGCAGTTAGCTACAGCTGATTTGCAATAAAGCACACATATTTACTTTTACTTAATATGATAAAAGATCTCTTGTCATAATTTCCTTACAGAAAAAAAAAATTCTATTTTTTTCTGTCAAACTACCATATATTTACATCTCCCCATTAGATTTGTTTTGTCATCTCATTGCGTGATCTGGTGTCTGGTATGTGGTTTTGTTTGTTTGTTTGTTTGTTTTTGCCTAGGGTAAATGGAGAACCCAGAGGGGAAATTTTCAGTTATTTCTGCTGGTGTTTTCTTAAGTAGCTGACAATGCTCCTATTTGTTGTATAGCCACTGTGTACACCGACTTTGACAAAGACTGTTGGAAAATCAGCTTGTCTTCGTTTTTCATAAAGAAATATATTAACTATCTTTTGATCAGTTTTCCCCAAAAGTTTTTTGTGACTGGAGCAGCTTACTTTTTTGTAGCTTCTAAAGTAAAACCAAATTTGTCCTTTTTTAATGTAGAACTAGAATTCCTCATTCTGTGACAAAGCCTCAAAACGATATTATTTCTTCATTTTAAGGCATCATGATGTATCTAAAAGATGGACAAGTGGCAAAAAAAAAAAAAGTGTTAATAAAATCAACATCTATCTGGTTGTAAATGAAAAAGGCAAAATAGCCTGTTTGGCTTAAATCTGCATTCACTACACCTCTATAGCTGTTAATAAAACAGCAGAGGCAATGGAAAATTGGGGAGGAGCAGGGCTTTGTGAGCCTGTGATTGAACCTTTTTGGAATTAGAGATTTTCACAAAACATTTTGTACCTAAAGGCTTTCAAAGCAGCATTCCATTAATACAAATTTAGCTATGCAATCACAGTTTATAACAACCCTCTATGTGGCTGGTTCCTCCATCAAAAACTTGTACTAACAAGCCTCTTTGTGTGGCTGTATATTAAATAACTGCCCATTCATAGACTGTGTTAGCATACCTGGGTAGTCTGTTTCCCCTTTATCAAAGGCCTGCTGGTAATAATGCCAAGCCTCATACTAACTTGATCAGTGCTTTGTTTTGAACTCAGTTGCTGTCATAGAATGTATATATATTCCCTCTGACCATTTCCCAGATGAAAAGTGCTTAGGTTTACTCAGATGTGTCGAGAGTCTACTGTACGCACAGATAGCCTTTGGCACTGAACCATATTAGGCAGTAGGTGGCTATTAAAGATGACATTTAGTGGTCAGAAAACCTATGAGTCTCTCCTGAGTTAAATCTTCTATGCTCTTTGTTTTGTGTAAATGTAACCAAAGGTATCATGGAGTTGGGTTGTCATGACTTTATCGTGGACTTGACAATTGTATAATTGGTATGTGCTGTCACTGATGTAAGATTCAAGAAAGAAACTGACATTACTGTGCTAAAAGGAGATAAAGAATCTTTAAAATAATTTCACTTAATATTTAAAAAGTATGTGGATAAAAGGTCTCAGTACAATCAAGTCAGCCTATGTATGAGAGTTTGGAAATAATTGCTGTAGATTTGTTCAAACCCTTAATGACACTGATAGTGTCAGAAATGAAAGGAGCAATGCAAACAATGTGGAAACAGAAAAAAATCCAAGTTGGTTCAGTAACACTCACTGCTTCCCTATTTTAAATTATCACCTGGTTTAGATTTAAAAATAACTTTTCAATTGCAGACTTCCAAGTTTATCTCAATGTTCTCAGTGCTGTAGGCTCTGTGTGGATGCACAGTGTGTGTTCACAGTGCTTTTGTAACATCTCAGGATTTTAAAAATGTCTTGTTATTTCTGTGAAGTCACAAAAAAAGTGACTGCTGAAATATGCAAGAATTAGAGCAAGGTGATAGGATTTGGAGCACCTTGTAAAAGCCTGACCTTATGTTTTAATTTATTTATCTCCTACACAATCTTTTCTCAAAAGTTTGATTGCATTGTAGTTGAATCTTATTGATTAGGCCAATTATGCTGGGATGACTATAAAATTTCTCTGCATGCCTTGTTTAGCTTGGGCATTATAATCACTCAGAGAAGGACCAGGCAGTCCTACCCAGAATTCCCGGAGTAGGGCTGTGAGAGAAAATCTTCCAGGAAAGAGCAATATGAATTTAGAGAAGCGGTTATCTTTCTTCTGCATGCAGTTCTGCTATTCAGCTCTGCTAGCATTGATTATCACATTGAGGGCTGCGTGACTGGAAGGAGCCAGGACAGTCTGAAACCAAGCAGAATATGTAACTGAAAGAACATGGACCTTGAAATCAAACAAAACCTGGATTTGAATTCTGGGTTTGAACCCTGATGCTGACGCTTTTAGCTGTATGACCTTGAGCTACTGTCTTTGAGGCTAAGATTTTGTTGTTGTTGTTGTTTTATCATCAAGAATATGAGCAAAGTTTACATGTAATCACTTAGCATGTCTGGTGCAATAGTTACTTTAGTTACTTGGTTTTTTTCCAGCTTAGGATAAAAAAACCAGACATCCATTTTCACCTTTGAACAAATAATGAGGGATGTTTGCGTCATTCATTTTTATTGACTTTTCTTTATTTTTATCATTAAAATAATGCCATGAAAACTCAGTTTACAAGCAACTTGGGGTACCTTTTCCTGCTTTGAAGGACAAGTTATTCTCTCAAAGATTTCTTTTGTATTTGATATTGTGCATTAGAAGTGGTATGGCTGATATCAAATCTAAATTGAGTCTCAAAGAAGAATGTCAAACCGTTGTGCATCTGCTTCTAGCTGAATTTTGAAATAAGTTTCCTCTCTCTCTTCATTTTAATGGTGAAGGCAATTCATGAAAATTATGCATAATCAAACCTGCTTGTCAAGATGAACAGCCTCCAGCCTACCGGTTTAAATTTTTTTAATAACAACAAAAAGCATCCTTTACACAGATTGTAAAATTAATTAAATTACCCAGCTTACATAAGGGGGGCCCCCAAACCAGGAATTTATTTATAAAAAGTTGAATATTTATTCTTACATGTTTAAGCATCAGTCACCTTTAAAGTACTTTCCATTTGATGCAATACATCTATCAATACGCTTTTTCCACTGCTCAAAACAGTTTTGAACTTGTCAATTTTGATACCTTTCAGTGCTTTTGCCATTTCTTGTTTCACCTCTTCCACATCAGCAAAACGTTTCCCTTTGAGGATCTTTTTCATTGAGAAAAAAAAAGTCACTTGGGGAGACATCGGGCGAATAGGGAGGGTGGGGCACAAGGGTCATGCTGCTTTTGGTCAAAAACTACTGAACACTCAGTGCAGTGTGGGCAGGTGCGCTCATAAATCAGCCATCATGAAATGGGCAACTGCGTTCAAAGAATCTCCAAAAAAATTCACTGAAACTGAATGCAGCCTCTCCCACAACAATACTAGCTGGTACCCTGATGCTGATGGATTCTTAGAACACTGACCTACTGGGGGAAACCTGTACTACAAGGGACCCACACTCCAAGGGATAATTCTGTTTTTTGGGGGGTCTACCTTGTAGGTATTTTATTATTATTACTATTATCATCATCATCATTATTATTTAAGGCAGGGTCTTACTCTGTTGCCTAGGCTGGAATGCAGTGGCAGGATCACAGCTCACCATAGCCTTGACCACCTGGGCTCAGACCGTCGTTCCACCTCAGCCTCCCAAGAAGCTGGGACTACAGGTGCATGCTACTACACCCAGCTTTTTACATTTATTTAGTTATTTATATATTTTATTTTTTGTGAAGACAAGGTCTTGCTATGTTGCCTAGACTGGTCTCAAACTCCTGAGCTCAAGCAATCCTCCTCCTTTGGCCTCCTGAAGTGCTGAGATTACAGGCATAAGCTACCACACTTGGTTTTGCATATATATTTTAAAAAGCATTTCCAAATTGCTTCCAGGTCTATAGGATAATTTAAAACCAGTTTGACTTCTAAAGTTGTTTTATTTTTTATTATTTATTTATTTATTTATTTGCATTGGAGTCTCACTCATTGCCTAGGCTGGAGTGCAGTGGCACGCTCAACGCCCCCCCAACCTCGCCAGGGAATGTTTTTAAAAATACTTTAGGACCGGGCTCGGTGGCTCAGCCTGTAATCCCAGCACTTTGGGAGGCAGAGGCGAGTGGATTGCCTGAGCCCGTGGGTTCGAGATCAGCCAGGGCAACTTGGCGAGTCCTCGTCTCTACAATAAATAAAAAAAAATTAGCCGGGCGTGGTAGCTCGTGCCTGTAGTTCCGCTAACTTTGAAGGCGGAGGCAGAAGAATCGCCGGAGCCCAGCAGGTGGACGCTGGATGGCCGTGAGCGTGCCACTGCACTCCAGCCTGGGCAACACAGTAATACTCCAACTCACAAAACAAAACAAAACAGAAAAGTTTCCTGATATGTCATGACAATAGATACATATTCTCTTTGGAATCAGCTAGTTTAGCTAAATAAATTAAATAGAGGGTAAAGGTTGAGGTGGAAATGTAACCTTACCTGGATTTTAGACATCACCTTTTAAATAAGGTATAGTAAAGATTTAATGCTGGTCTTCTCGTTATTAAGTCTGCTTCAAGTTTGGCATAATTCTAGGCTTAGACCTTTCAACTTCTCCCCTTTTCATCCTAAATCATTACATAGATATGATGTAATATCTTAGGAATTGTTGTGTTTTATAATTATATCAATTTATGAATATAGTTTCGGAAATATAAGAAACAATTGCAAATTTATTATTGGAGATCATGGTAACTAACTTTCCTATTCTTTTCTAAGTTACTTTTATTGACTCTTTTGGGAGTAAGGGATCTGTTTTCTGTGTGATTCCCTAATATATTTAATTAATACTTGATGATATAGCAGTTTTATGAATTTGTGCCCTGATATTGCTTATTTTGAGATCAACAGTTTTCTCTAAGAAATAGTTACCTAGGACTTCTTTAAAAATTTTTCCTTTGGTGAGGCAAAGTAAGGCACTTTCTAGACCAAACCAGAACTATTCTGATAAGTATAACCTCATTTGCACATTTTTTAAAAAGATGCTATTTTAGGTCTGTTTTTTCACAAGGAAATCATTTTTTCTTGAACATACAAATGAAAGAGAAATATTTACTGTCTTTATAGTAGATAATCTTTCTTAGTGGAGTGACCATGCTGAGGACCCATAGGAATGGCTATTTTCCAGTCTGAGTTCCTGTAGTTAGGGCAGTATGCATAGGAACACGTGGTCAGCTGGAATGAAGGAGAGAAAGCAGTGACCTTTGTATCAGGGGAAAGACATCACTCTGCTTCTGGCTTTTCACAGCTTATGTGTTTGTGTTTTTAATGTATGACTGAGCCTGAAAGTTCATCTCTAATCTTGATCCACGGGGAAATGGCAGAAATCCTAACCAGTCAAATGATACAAATTTAAATATCCTGTGGAGGAAAGGTCAGTAATGTTCTGTTCACTGGGGACAATCTCAGCACAGCAAGCAGTCCTTCTGATTAAAATTTCCGTTGAGAGCTAGTGATTTGTCTGATTGGAAAACTAAATAGGTCCTTAATCACCTAGATAAGATGACATCACCGGGGCATCATAAAGTGTCCAACAGATGAATAACCCCTCTCAAATATCAACTTCATTTTAAAATTGACAAAAACATAGGGCTGCGTTTAAAAGCAACTATTTACAGTTTTGTAATGTAAGGCCTCCAGTTTCCTATAATTCCCATTGTTCTCTAAAAATAAAGACCTATTTAACCAAGGAGGACTAACAAGTGATCTTGTGATGTATTCGAGTTATTGTTCAATGTGTACAAGTAGGGGGAGTACTGTGACGTCGGGTCAGTACAGCTGGGAGCGTAGCTAGATGGGACACTCACTGTCTTTGCCCACTGAAGAAGATACCTGTGTGCGCACTGGTACTGTTGAGAAAATAACACTCCTGTGGTTGGTTTCTGCTTTTCCAGTGAATAACTTAAGCCCTTATAATAAGATGAGCACACAGCCAGCATATTCAGTTGGTGACAAATGATGGACCTGATTAATTAGACCAGCATGGAAAAGACTCAGTTCCCCTCCCCATCTCAAAGGCTCTTTTAGAAAAATATATACATATACATATTAAATAAATAAATATATATATATGTGTGTATATATATATATATATATATATAAAATATAATATATATGCAGGAGGTGCCAAAAAGTGTATACAAATTTTACGTATGACATTCACTCAAAAGATGGTGTTAATCGAATGCTGGCATCAGCATGTGACAGGCAGGACAGTCAGAGAAAATGGTGGAAGCATGATTGAGCGAATGTCATACCACACATTGCTACTGTAATTCAATTCAACTTCAAAAAATAATACATAGATAACATCTCTTAAAACATGTATACATTTTTTTTTGCCATTCCCTGTATGTTTGAGTCGGGGTCTCACTCTGCCACCTAGGCTGTAGTGCATTGGCATGATCTTGGCTCACCTCAGCCTTGACCTTCTGGACTCAAGTGATCCTCTGGCCTTGGCCTCCCAAAGTGCTGGGATTAGAGGCCTGAGCCACCGCACCCAGTCTGCTTTTAAATTTGGGAGTTTTGTATCCATATCACCCCTATTTAACTAGGACCATTCTATGAAGTCTCAGGTTCGCTTTTATCCTGCATTTAAAATAACCTGAGATGTGCCATTTTAACTAGAGGTCAACAAGATGACATAAAGGAGCCACCTAACAGCTTTGTTCATGTATCTAACACTAGTATTAGATTTTACTTGACAGTTCCCATGTACAGTTTACTTCTTCATTTTCTTTCTCCGTGTTATGTGAGCTACAGTATCTGTTGATTTTTTCTTGTAAAAGAAAGTAATTAAAAAAATAAAACTTAAGAAAAGACATACATGTAGATTAGTTGCATTTCCAATTGAACTTTGAGATTATGCAAGGAAGTTGCCGCCTTCCCGCCTCTGTCAATGTATGGGGGGAGCTCTGGAGAGCCAGGAACAGTGACTGCATTCAGAAAGGCCCTGGGAGTACTTGTTCGAGGCTTCCTGTCTTGTCACTGAAGGCCTGAAGGAGAGTTTGGAGATTTCTTGCAATCGGTAAACCCTGACATTTTGTCTTTAATCTCTTTTTCAGTGTGAACTCTGTCAGATGCTCTGAGAAGACACCCAATTACGAGCTGAGTTCCTATTTAGTATCTTAAGCTGCTCAAGAGAAGGGCTTTCTTTTCAGGAGTGTGATAGTGAACGTACGCTCTGAGCCTTTAGCTTTTCCTATGAAATTATAATAAATTGTGCATGAAGGTGAAACACTGAGGAAGATGCAGCCTTATTAAATTGAATTTAGTGGATGGTTAATTCTGATGATGCTGAAATATTGCTCATTCTGAAATAGGCACATTGGTGCCAGGAAAGTCCTTGATGCATTTGGCATGAAACTGTGACATTTAGCTATTAGGTTGGAGTGAAGCATCTTGAATAGAGCTTAAGGAGCGAGGCCTGAATACGTGAGTGGTTTCACTACGAATGCATTTGTGCCTGATTATAATTAAGAACTTTATAGATTTTCTAAATAGCGAATGTATGGTCTTTATTCACATGGATTCAGGAAGATTAAGGGTCAGATAAGTACATTTGGGATATATTTTTAAATGTCTAAGTTGCACATTTTCAGTTATCAGAATGTAGCCAAATATTGTGTGTGAAAATGAGTTTATTATGTATTTCAGATCAATAACTAAATGTATAGCAAAAGGGGGAAACGTTGACTAATAATTAGCAGGTTTCAAAAGCAAAATAATTTCAAATATTTATTTATTTTTTAAATGGAAATACATTATAAGAAGCAATGAACAAAGACAATCTCATGGACCGAAAGCTTGATAAAAGTTTGTGTACAAATAATAATAAAAATTGGGCAAAAGAAGCTTTAAACATTGGCAATGGTACAATTTCATGCTACTAAGCACAGAGAAGGCTGGTTAACCTTGGGGAGATGACTAGGGCTTCTTCTCATCATTCATACAGCATTAGCTACAGATAGTTGTGCCTTGAGTGGTAATCTGAATTTTAGCCCCAATTCCATACTATCTGCTTTCAAGGCCTTGATATTATGAAGTCATTCTACTTTAGTACTAAATGGTTTTTCATTAGTGAGTCTTCACATTTTAGAGAGAGGAGAAAAAAAAAAAATCAAAGCTAATTTATCTGCTTGGTGGCCATAAGTGCTTTGCATCCTGATTTGCTTTTCTGACTCTGAGGACGGTTGTGTGTGGGTGACAGACCGTGTCATGCAGTCTCCGCCTCAAATGCTACTCAGGCTGCATAGGGGTCATGCAAGGACAACAGGAATCTGCAAGAGTGGATTATTTTTAAGAAGGTTCCAGATGGGATTTTACTTATTTATTTAGATTTCATTTGGAGATATATCCAGTTTTGAAATGGTAGTCCATTGTCAGACATCGATATAGATAAGCAAAATAATAATAATCAAGAACTTGTCTTTAGTAATTTGCCAGATGTACCTTATTTTTCTATCATGTGTTGTGATTTTCTACAATTTATTCTGGAAAAGTCTAGAAAAAAATCACATTTCATATCTTACATAAAAAAATACCCAACAATATTAATTGAATACATTTGGCTAAATTTCCAGTACACATAAGATAACTAAAATTTTTAATGTGTAATAGCGATGTTTACAAATCTTTGCCAAGGTCAGCATTTTAAAATCATTGATTCTTAATGTCAGAGACATCTTCCCTTGCTACCCTATCTAAAATTGCAAACCAGCCCCAACTCTCCCAATACACTTTCTTCACTTTGTTGTGTAGCTTAGCTTTTATGACTCGCTAACATGTTAAATATCTTGTGTTTCTTTTCTATTGCTCTCTATCAAAATATAAACTTCATAAGGGCAGGGATTTTTGTCTGTTATCACCATTACCTAGAACAGTACCTGGCACATAGCTGACACTTAATAAATAAATGAATTTTAAGAGACCCAGTATTCATTCATCCATTCAGCAGACATTTATTAATCATACACTGTGTGCCTGTGCCTCATTTAAGTACCTACCTTGGTTTGTTAGCATTATATCCATTTGGTTGACACTTTGTTAAATGTGCAGTTCCAAGCACCCTCATGTCCTGGGAGTCTATGATTTTCGATATCTGTTTGATATTCGATTGAACAATCCAATGTATTCAAGAGGGCCCTCTTAATATGTAAGAATTAACACACATTGAAGAGATTCCTACAGGTATAATTTACTGAGTACAATAGCTAGTATCACTGGAAATGAATCATGAGAGCCCTACTGATGTGGAAGAATGAACATACATTAAAGAGATTTCTGTAGTTATAGTTTAACTATTAAGAGTACAATATCTAGTATCACTGAAGGTGGATCATGCACTTTTAGAGAACAGAAAAAAAAAAGAGAGAAATTTTCAAATCCTAGAAATCATGACATGCTTGGCCCAATTAGGCGGTGCTTATTGCCACTTTCCAGTTTCAAGAGGCTGTTGCCACGTTGTTGGGAGCATGCGCCTGACTTGTGTGCTGGTCCTGCCACTTACTAAGTGTGTCACTTTAGGCATGTTCCTAGCCCTTTTGTACCTCAGTGTCTGCATCTGAAAAGTTGGCTTGTTGTGAGGATGAAATGAGATAATATTTACAAAGTGCTAGAACAGTGCCTGACATGTAGTATGTGCTCGTTGATGTCAATGTTGGTGTAGGCTCTACCTAGCTCAAAACAGTTTCTATACTTTGCTTGTTTGGGGATTTTGTTTGTATTTGGAAGCAGTGTCTAATATTTTTTTCACATGGGAAGCAAATGACAAATTGAATAGAAAATATATTCAATGAACAAGTACTGTTTTTCAGATGCTTTCTGTTTGGTTTTTTAAAATTAAGCACTGTGTCATTCACATTCTAATATTTTTTTCCTTATTGGAGAAAGAGAAACAATGATTATTACATGATGGCTAATTATCTTAACCTGGTGTTTTCACTCTCCAGGGGATCCAGGGGTGATGTGCACTGTGTACACTGTGTTCCAAAAAGGAGAAACAGAGGATACAGGCTTGTGAATTCAAGAAAGAATTTGGGGGAACAATTTTCAGGTGTGCTTTCTCCCTGGGGACTTGTGTCTCCCATGGTGCCACCAGGGAGAGACAGCACAAAAGACAACCATGGCTTGTGTGGACTTGACGTTGTGATGGAATCTGGACTCTGCCTCATGGCAAAGAGATCTTCAGTCAGTCACCTGACTTCTTAGAGAAGCAGAGAAGAGTGAGGAACAAATGCTGTGTAGGCAGAGACCTCACATCGAATTCTTCTAATTGATCAGCTGTAGATTTGGGGCCAAATTCTTGACTTACTCTTGAGGTCTTAATTGTCTCGTCTGTACACTGGCCATCAAAACATCTCTCTTACAGTGCTGGTAAGATAAGGCATACGTTAAATCACTTTGCACAATGCCAGGTACATTAAAAATGCATGGTAAATTGTTGTCGCTATAATGATGGGGCATGCCAGCACCTGCTGTAAAAGATGTAGGGACCAAATGAGGTGTATCAAGTACTTAGCTCGAATGAAGTATATCAAGCACTTAGCACATAGTATCCATTTTAAAAAACGTTCTTACCTACTTCTTTCTTGGCTTTCTTGGGAATTGGTGACATTCCCATTCTTTTCTGGAGAGTAATTTCCACATCCTGCTTCCTTTTCTCCTTTCTAGCAGCGTCTCTTCACTCGGTCTCTGTGAGTGATGCTCAGACAGTGCATCTGCCCACTCTTCTTGCTTCGTGATCATGAAATGTAAGATTCAAAGGAGGATGGCAAGATGGGCCACTTAGTGAATGCCACACGTTTTATCTTCTTGAGCTCTTCCACTGAAAACATACCCACCCACACCCCTCTCTTCTTCCCAAAGATGATTACTCAGTACTTAAAATCACAGAATCCTCATGCTAGAGTTTAGGCCAGAGATAGAAAACCAAGGGCCTGAGGGTCAATGCCACCCAGAAACATTTTGTTGCCACAGGGTGGGCACAAGTGGTATTTCAAAATTGTTGAATTAGTTCTTAATATTTTAAAAAGTCAGATTTTTCAAATTAAAACACACACACACACACATATTTCTGGCTACTCTGAAAATGGGGCGATCTGGCAACACAAAGTCCAGATTTTCCCAGCGACAATAATCTGGAATGAAACAGCTGCCCCTCTGATGTCCTCTGGTTAGACCCAACCCCCACCACTGTCTGCCTTTATTTATATGACCTGCATGGCTCCTGTCCATGCAGTAGCCCAGTTCTTTCCATTGACAGGGATGGGAACAGGAACCAACCAAGGCTTGGTGATGCTTACAGGTGGCAAGGTGAGCTAGAGACTGAGTGAAGCTGAGAATTCTAGATTTCTTGGACCTGTACTCTTTTTATTTCCTTAGCTGATATTCATACAAGAACATTATTCAGCCAAGAACCAGTTTTTAAGTGTTTCATAATAATTTTCAAACATCTTGGCCCATTATTTCTCTTGGTTAGATCATGAGCAGTTATAAACAATCCCCCAGATTTGATCTTCTTCTTCAGTCTCATGTCCTTCCTTTTGTTTCCAGTCACTGTCCATACCCACACCACCTGTTCACAAGTAGCGAAGCCTTGGTCCTGCTTGTAGACAATGTCCAGTGAAACTAGGCAACTTCATCTGATCCCATTCATCCAGGGATGCAAGCTCACATGCCCATGGGAAGCAGGCAGTTAACCGAGTGTGTGTTACAGGCTGGGATGACCTGGGCACTATCAACCCTGAGCGAGGAACAAGGCCCCCCGCCTCCAGCTCTGGTTGACAGCTGCCATGAGGGAATCTGGGTGCCATCAGATTCTTTTATGCTTTTTTTTTAAGAAGAAGCCGCGAATCAGGATTTTATATGAAATCTGGCTTTAAATTTGGCAGTTAATTCACATTTGAAAATAAAATCGTTTTGGCTAAAGAAAAAAAAGTCTCAATGGTTTGTGACCCCTGCCAAGGAGGAGTCCAGGTGAAAAAAATGTACAGCTGGCTAATACAACCCCTGCCATTGAAGGGGCAGACAGAGCACAGGCGTTAGTGTCAGGCAGACTTGTGTTTGAATCTCAGTTCTATTGCTACTCCTATGTGATCCTGGCCTAGTTTCAAAACACTGAAATTCAGGTATCTCTGAATTTCAAAACTCTCATGTGAAAAAGGTCTTCAACCCTCAGGAGGCTGATGTGAGGACCAAAGAGAGAACATAGGTTCAATGTATGGCACAGAGCAGATAATGGGAAGATCTCAACTCCCTTCTTCCTTTGCTGTGCTATCATCCTGGTTTCTGCGGAAGTGTGTACTTGAATTTAAATCTATAGTCTGAGTGTGGTGGCTCATGTCTTTAATCCCAGCACTCCAGGAGGCTGAGGTGGAAGATCCCTTGAGCCCAGGAGCTGGAAACCAGCCTGGGCAACATAGCAATACTTTGTCTCACAAAAAAATCAAAATTAAAATGTCACAAATTAGCCTGGCATGATGGTGTGCGCCTACAGTCCCAGCTACTAGGAGGCTGAGGTGGAAGGATTGCTTGAGCCCAGGAGGCCGAGGCTGAGATGAGCCATGATTGTGCCACTGCATTCTAGCCTGGACAACAGAGTGAGATCCCCAACTCAAAAAAATAAAAAAAATCTATATACTTGTTGCTTTGTTTCTTTTTTTTCATATGAGTACCATAAAGATGGTGGGCTGAAGATGGCTCTATCTTGGCTCTCTCATGCCTGCTGCCTCCGGTTTAAGACTGAAAGTGATCCTTTAGGAAGAGATCAGCTATATTGAATATTATTTGGTACAATTAAGATACATCTCAAACAAGCTATTATTTATGGCATTAAGGCAGGAATTAGCAATTAAATACATTAAAATATGATATTGTAGCAAATCACTGTGAAAAAACATACTACATTTCCAAGCAGTATTTCAGTTAAAGAACACATACATACCAGAACAATCCAGAAATGCCAGCAAATTCAGATGTTCCACTTTATTTTTAGATATATTTTAATGCTCATGACCAAAAGACATTTTATAGGCTTTTTTCCCCCATTGGATTTGAATGAATGTTAACAGTATTCTAAATGCCTTTTAGAAGAATGAAAGCCTTCAGATAGAGGGATGGCAAAAGAATTGCCTACCTTCTCCCTTGGTGTCACCCCTGGCAGCTGAGAGGCATGGGGAGTGAGGTTAAGTGATTGTAAATGGAAGTAGGGGATTTAGAGCTTCTACGTATTGACTCTGTTATTAACCAGTGAGAAATTATTTGATTCGTAACAATTCTTTGATTAAGGAAGGAAATAAGAAAAACCACAATGAAAAGAATGAAGTCAGGGTGACCCCAAGTCAGCCATAATCTATACAGAAATGGTGCTAGAGGTGGGGTATCCCGTCCACATCCATTTCCCTGCTTCTACATCCTCCCTCCCTCCCTCTCTCTCTCTCCTCCTTCCCTCTTGCTCTCCCTCTCTGTTTTCCTCTCCTTTCCCTCTTTGTCATTTGATGATATGCAGTGAATGGCTTTCCATCTCTTAGACATTTATTCACCCTTACCAAAGGAGGGGTAATTCTCAATACATCCAATGTTCAGGAGTAGGTATGGAATGTGTGAGCCAAATCTCAATTTTCCTAGGCGTATCTCAGTTTTAAAGGAAATGTTCCCATGACAAAAATAAAAAATATTTGTTAAAAATCTTTTTATATATCTCTCTATAATTTTTTTTATTGCTTAGAAGTGGTCTAAGAGTTGTGTGATGTAGCCGTTGCCTGGGAAACTTGCTTTTTAGTGAGCAGCAATTTTCCAAAGCAGATGCATTTCCTCTCTAACTAATGAGTGTGTAAATGGTACCTCTATTGCTTTTTGCCTCCGTATTTTGGAAACAACTTGGACTATTTGCTTAGGACAGCAGACATCTGCTTTATAAAACTGAAGCAGATAGACTCCTAGTGTGTCTTATTTCTATGCAACTTGTGTTGCATATTTCAAAAGCACATTTGCTGTTTTACACTTTCTTGTTAGAAGACATTTTACACCTGTTAATGGTAGAAGTAATTGCTTAGATTTTTTTTAAAAAGTCCTCTCTTGAAGGTTTAACTATGTTTGGTTGCATTGTGCATTTCATTCCCACAAATCCAACTGCAGAGAAGAGAACTTTATGGATTTGGACTGGGAAGCAGGTTGGAAGTCGTGCTGCATAATAGCAAACTGAATATTGTTATGCAAAGTTGGATGTGAGCAAGTCTATTTCAGACGCTATAACGTTTCCTTCCAGTTCACTGATCCACTAATTTCCATTCACTTTAAACTGCTCTTGTATTTTTTCAGAGGAAAAAAAGCTATTTTCTACCATTTGCACTTTTCTAATCTTTGGCTTTGAACAAAATCTGTCTGGATAACAAGGAGGTATGGTCGCTCTCCAGTTTTTACGGACAGCTGGCAATGGGTCTAAACACATGCAAATAAGGAATAAAGCTATTTCCATAAAAGGTGGAGCCACATGCCCTCTAATTATGTGCTCTGATTTTAGAAGGAGGAGAAAGATAGATTTAAGGAACTAGAAAAGGAAGGGAGCAGAAAATGAGAGCAGCAGCAGCTTCAATAACATAAAGGATCTAAGCAAAAGACAATACACTAACTTTTTTCTAGTACTACCTCTAAAAGTTTCCAAATTTGGAGGCTTCTTGTAACATCACTGAAATGAAAGAATATTGATCTGCTTGTTCATGTAAATTTACAAGACCTCTTTTGATATGATTATGAAGATTACATATGCCTTTTTTTAAAAGTCATTTACACTTTTTTTTTTTAGAAGTTATGTATCTCTTGACTATGTGCTTTAACGAGATTAAAGCTTTGTCAGGTATATTATGGGAACGGTTTTAGATTTCAGTTAATTCAGCTTGAATCTTTACAAAAGTTTTAAGTAAATAATACAGTTTCTTAATATAAGACAGTTGCAGGCTGATTTGGTATTCTGGTTGTGGCAGGAGTAAGGGAGTTGGCCAGGAATGCACTGTTTTTAAAAATATAACTTATACAAGAATTATCAAGAGGATTCTAATGCACATAGCTGAGAGCCCAATTTTCCAACAAGTGACTTTGGGTTGTAATAGGGACTGCCTCTGTTCATTTGGTGAGGTTATTATCCATTTTTTCCCCATTTATGTGTTGAGATGAATTACCTGCTTCTAGGGAATTGTGAGTTTTTAAGTTTTTTTTTTTTTTTGGCATTACACATGGGAATAAAGTTTCTATTCCTGATGGGTGGTTTTTTTCTTTTTTCTAAACTGAACTCCAGACTTTATTTGAATTTCACCAGATTTTCCATTAATGTCCTCTTTCTGTTCCAGGAACCAATATAGAGTACCACATTGCACTTCATCATCCTCTCTCCTCAATCTTTTCTGGTCTTTCCGCTAACTCTCCACGTCCCTCATGACCTTGACAGTCTTGAGTAATATTGGCCAGGTATCCAGTAGAATGTCCCAAATCTAGGTTTGTCTGATTAGACTGGGATTATGGGTTTTTGGATCGACTACCACTGAGGCAAAGTGCCCTACGTGCCACATCATATCAGGGGTACATGTTGTCCATGTGCCATTAGTGGTTATGTTAACCTTCATCACATGGTTAAAGTGGTGTCTGCCAGGCTTTTACACGGGAAAGTTATTCTTCTTTTTCCCTACTCTGTTGTTTGGAAAAGAGTCTTTTATGTCTAGCCAATACTCAAGGAGGTGGGGTGGAAATTAAATTCCACTTCCTGAAGAGAGAATACTGCATACACTACTGGGAATTCTTCTGTAAGGACGATTTGTCTCTTCTATGAAATTTATTTATTTATGCCATAATTTATATCAGTGTGGGTTCTTGTATATTTATTTTATATTCTGGGTCATAATCTAATACTGCTTTATTTTCTTGTTCAGATTGTTCTACTTTTAGCAATTGGGAGCTTTTTCAGTTTGGATCCTGTGTCCCTTTGACATACCCCCAATCTTTTGTTGTTAATGTTTTAACACTTCCTTTGTTTTCTGGTATTATGAGATGCTCTGCCCAAGATTCACTGGCTAGGCACTTTTAAGGTAGCTGTATTTTATTTATGTTAAAAAGTCAATTATTACCAGCATAAACGTGTATTAGCATATGTTTATGTCCTTAATGTCATAGATAATAGCAGTGGTAACATTTTGTGATATTTAGCTAACTTTTTACTTGAAATGGGCATTTAAAGATATTATGGGCCAAAGTGTGTCCTCCAGGCCCTTAGATTCATGTGGTAAAAAGTCCTAGCCCTCAGTATTTTGGCATGTAACTATTTGGAGATAGAATCTTTTTTTTTTTTTTTTTTGAGTTGGAGTCTCACTCTGTTGCCCAGGCTGGAGTGCAGTGGCATGCGTCAACCTGCTAGCCTCCAGCAATCATTCCGCCTCAGCCTTCCAAGTAGCTGGAACTACAAGTGCACGCTACCATGCTCAGCTAATTTTTTTATTTATTGTAGAGATGAGGTCTTGCCAAATTGCCTGGGCTGGTCTCGAACCCGTGGACTCAGGCAATCCACTCACTTTGGCTTCCCAAAGTCCTGGGATTACAGGCTGAGCCACTAGGCCCGGTAGGAGATAGAATCTTTAAAAAAGTAATTAAAGTTCAATGAGATCATGAGGTGGGCCCTTGTCCTAGTCAGCTTGGGCTGCTAAAACAAAATATTGTAGACTGAGTGACCTTTTAGACAGTTATTTCTGACAGTTTTTGAGTCTGGAAGTACAAGATCAAGGTGCTGGCAAACTCAGTTCCTGATGAGGGCCCTCATTCTAGCTTGCAGACAGCCACCATCTTGCTGTATCCTCACATAGTGGAAAGAGAGAAAGCTCTAGTCTCTTCTTATAAGGACACTAATCCCATCATGAGGCCTTACCTTCATGACATCATACAAACCTAATCACTCTCCCTCCAAGCCCTAACCTCTAAATATTATCACACTAGGAATTAAGGCTCCAACATGGATGTTGGGGAGACACAAACATTCAATCCACAGCCATCCCAACCCAATATGACTGGCATCCTTATAAGAAGTGGAATTTAGGACAAAGATATACACAGACCAAGGGACCATTTTTGAGGACATAGTGAGAAGGTAGTCACTGTAAGCCAAGGAGAGAAGACTCAGAGGAAGCCAAACCTGTTGACAATTTGATCTTGGACTTCTGGCCTACAGAACTGTGAGAAAGTAAATTTCTATTGTTTAACCACCAGTTAATGGGCTTTGTATTAGTCTGCTACAGCTATCACACACACACACACACTCACACACACACACACACACACACACACACATCTTCTTTTAGATATTAGCAGTTTCATGCGAGGAAAATACATTAATGAAATAATGGTGATAAATAGTGGGGAAAAATACAGGAAGTATGAGGTCATCAAACAAGGGAACCTGATTCAATCTGGGTTAGTATGGGGTAGAGGTGGGGAAGAGTTGTGATGGGCAAGTAAGTTTTTACTGAGAACGTAACATTTGAGCTGAGAGCTGAAAATACCAGAGAGGTACAGTGTAGATGGCAAGGGTAGAGTGATCGAGGTGAGGCTGGCTGGCAAGGTAGATGAGTGTTTACAAAAGTGGGATCTTGTGCTCTAACCTGTTTTTTTTCCATTGGTATTGTGATTCACATATTATTAAAGATTCTCTCTCTCTCTCTTTTTTGAGTTGGAGTCTTACTCTGTCATCTAGACTGGAATGTAGTGACATTATCACAGTTCACAGCAGCTTTGACTTCTTGGGCTCAATCAATCCTTCCACCTCAGCCTCCCAAGTACCTGGGACTACAGGCACGTACCACTCCACCTGGCTATTTTTTGATTTAGAAACAGGGTCTCCCTATGTTGCCTAGGCTGGTCTCTAACTCCTGGGCTCAAGCAATCCTCTCACCTTGGCCTCCAAAAGTGCTGGGTTATAGGCATCAGCCACTGCACCTAGCAAAGATTCTCTTAAAACAGACTTTCAAACCATGTTCCTAGAATCCTAGGTGTCCTGGAATGTGGCATTGCCAGGGCCTGGCTCTGGAAAGCTGAACCTACTTCATCCTACAAGAATGCTTTTATTCATATAACTCTATAAAATTTTTACTTAAAGAAAGGGTTTTGCCCAGAAAATTTTGAAAACCACTTTTCTACAAAATTATTTTTAATGCTACATGTTCATCCATTTTATGAATGTATCTTACTATATTTAACCAATCTCTCATAGCTGAATATTTAGGTTGTTTCTAATGTTTCACTAATAAGCCTCTATGATGAGCTTCTCTATTCAGAATTTTTTGTGCATATAACTGATTTGTACAATATGACAAATTCTTTACTCAGAATTTTAGGATTATTTCCACATACAACTGATTCCATTCTTAGGTCTGGAAGAGCTGGGTCAAAGAGTATGTTAATTATAATGCTACATAATAAATCATTCCAAAATTTAGTAGCTTAAAACAAAAATAACGCTTCATTATTGGATTAGGGATTCAGGAGTGTCTATGAAGTGTCTTTCATGAGGTGGCTGTCAGATGTTGGCTAGAGCTGTAGTCAACAGAAGACTTGACCAAGGCTGGAGAATCTTCTTCATGGAGTCTCATGCACATAGCTAGCATGTTGGTGCTGGGTGTGGATTGAAAGTCTTCTTTCTTCCCCACATGGGTCTCTTCATAGGGCAGCTTGAGTGTCCTCACAACTGACAGCCAACTTCCCTAGAACAAAACATTCCAGAAAGCAAGTGAGAGTTGCAATACAAACAGATATCACTCATTGTTCCTTCTTCCATATTCTTGTGTGTGTGTGTGTGTGTGTCAGGGTCTTACTCTGGCTGCTGGAATGCAGTGGCATCTTCATGGCTTACCACAGTCTCAACCTCCTGGGTTCAGGTAATCCTTCTGCTTCAGTTTCCCAAGTACCTGCGACTACAGGTGCATGCCAGCACTCCTGGCTAATTTTTGTTTTTTTGTAGAGATGAGGTCTTACTATGTTGCCTACACTGGTCTTGAATTCCTGAGCTCAAGTGATCCTCTGGTCTTGGCCTCCCAAAGTGCTGGGATTATAGATATGAACTATATCTATATCTATAGAATATGGCTTGGCCACCTTCTGCCATATTCTATTCTGTTGGTTACTGTAGCCAACAAAATAATGACTTCTCAAAGATGTCTGCATCTTTGTAGACATGGAACCTATGAATATATTATCTTAGGTGGCAAAATTTGCAGGTTTGAATTATGTTAGGATTTTGAGATTGCTAATGACAGATTACCCTGGATTATCCAGGCAGATCCAATATAATCACAGGGGTCCTTATAAGTAAAAGGTGGAGCAGAAGAATTCGAGTCAGAGAAGGAGATGTGACTGTAGAAGCAGATGTCAGAGTGATGTGATTGCTGGCTGGGAGGAGGCCACCAGGCAAGTAACACAATCAGCCTCTAGAAGATGAAAAAGGAAAGGAAACAGATTATTCCTTGGACTCTCCAGAGGAAACACACCCCCATTGACTCCTTGATCTTAGCCTAATGTGACCCATTTTGAATTCATGACCCCAGAACTCTTAAGAGAATAAATTTGTGTTGTATAAAGCTACTATATTTGTGGTAATTTGATGCAGCCACAATTAGGATACTAATGTAGTCTCACAACCATCATTCATCATGGGAGAGAACTACATAAAGAAGTGAACACCAGGAGGCAAGGATCATTTGGAGAAATCTTGGATGATGTCTACAACAAAGGGTGTGCCTACTTTTAAGGTTTTAAAATCTCCATTGTCAAATTACTACCTAGATACATTGTATGAATCTCCACAACTAGAAATTTGGATGAATACAGATTCAATGAGATCAGAGAAGTTGTCTTTTAAATGACCAGTATTTCCAACCCACGCATATTCTTGTGGAGGAGGTAGGGTCTCTAATTTTCTAGGTCATTGTCTAGACTTAATTGTCTAGATTTAATTGTTCTTTCTCCTGACATAGTGGGAGAATAGGTGGAAAAAGGGAGGTCAACAGCCAAAGGACCTATCTCTGTGTTTTTTGAGACCATTTTCTTTTTCCACCACCATTTATTCCAACTCTCTTCGATAAAAGTAAATTCCCAGTTACAATTTCATAAATATATTCACACCTAACAGAATTTAGGAACTATGTCAGTTTTTAAAGCCAAATGGTTCCTAAATATAGCTGCGTTTTCTGTTTTCTTTAAGTATTATTCTGAGATTTGTCTCTCAACCAGGTGAACATTTTTATACTGTTCCAAAATGAGGAGCTTGAAGACACATGTGTGTTTAAGGGAAAACAAGTGATTTCCATAGCAGCTAAGTGGGCTTATTCTTGCAGAACTCTAAGTCTCTGCTGGAGAAATTTGAAGAATGCTTATCTTTGGCTCCCTGTTGATCTTGCCTAATATTTGAATGTGTTTTTGTATTGCTGATATTACAACCCTGGCCAAAGTGAATGAAAAAAGACTTGTTTTTCTTATAGCATGTCTACTGCCCAACAGAGACTTGCTAAGCAGGATCCTTTTCTCATTTTGGAAGTTATTTATTTTTCCTGAAACATATAAAAATGCCTTAAAATTAATTAAAACTAAAAAGGAGATATGCTAGTGAGGAGATGCTCTTTCCAGTGAGGAAGTCCAAATCCAGTGCTATGGCTTTCTCTACTAAACATATATAATATTTCAAAGGGGATTTAGAGGCTTAGTTGCTCTTATTTTATAAATGAGGGATCTGAGGCCTAGAGGCTTGATCTGCCATGAGAAACCAAGATATATGAGTACTAGACTAAGAAATAATATATTTTATTTGTCATTCAAGTGAATTTGGGGTTTCTCATTATGCTTTTCCTCCTCCCCTGTACTCAGACAGAAATCTTTCATTGAAAATCTTGGAAAATATAATCCAAACTTATTTAAGCCAATGGGGGTTTTATTGAGTAATATAACTAAAAATCCACAGGTAGGTTTGACTCAGGTATTCAAGTGATTTCATTCTCCATCTGTTGGTTCTGCTTTCTCTATGTCAGATCCATTTTTAAGTACACTCAGCTCTTACAGTGATAGTAGCCTTTCATTTTCTAGATTTACCTCCAACAGGAGAGTGCTTGCCACCCTCCTATCTGCCTGGAAGTCTCCTAACATTACTACGTTCAATTGGGTCATGTGCCCATTACTAATCCAATTGTGTTTGACGAGGATGTTACATGACTCTGATTTATCAGACCTGAGCCATGTGTCACTCCTGAAGCTAGGAATGGAGGCCACCATTCTTGAATCACTGGTAAAGTTGAAAGAAATTCTGGGTATTGTTACCAAAAGAAGTGGAATGGAGGCTGGCTGGCCCCAAGTTGCAAATGGTTTTCTGTATTCCTCTTTATAATTTCTCCCTTTTCATTTCACTTACTGAGCATCTATTATGTGCCTATATACAACTGGGATAAAACAGACAAAGTCTCTGTTGTAGTCCATTTTATGCTGCTGTGAAAGAATACCTCAGACTGGGTAATTTATAAAGATAGAAACTTATTCTCTCACAGTTCTGAAGGCTGAGAAGTCCAAGATCAAGGTGCCGGCAAGTATGGTTTCAAGTTCCAAGATGGCACCTCATTGTTGTGTCCTCCTGAGAGGAATATTGTGTCCTATTGTGGCAAAAGAACAAAAGAGACAACTCACTCTCACAAATTAATTTTATAGCAGCATTAATTCATTCATGAGAGTGGAGCACTCATGACCTAAACACCTCCCGTTAGGACCCACTTTCCAACATGGTTGCATTGGGGATTAAATTTTCAACACAGGAATTTAGGGGGACACATTCAAACCACAGCAGTCTTTGACATGAGTTTGTAATCCCAGGAAAGGAGTAGATGTGTGTAGAAGTGATCATTAAAACAAATCTCATATAGGGATTAAGTAAAAGCCAAAAAATGGTTAGTGCTTATCTATTGAAGACATATGCTGGAATATTTACAGATAAAATAATGTGATTCTGGAATTTTTTCAAAGTTGTCTGGGGTTGTATCTTCCTATTCCTCTTCCTCACGCTTTCAATCTATTGTTTTATTTAAGAATAACAGTCTTAAGTGGAAATCCCACTATTATGCAAAAACATTAGATAAAGACTTGACCCATGAGCTCCAGAGAAACTTTCTCTCCCACTACTCCTACCACTTGTTTTTTTTTTTGGGTCAGAGTCTCACTCTGTCACCCAGGCTGGAGTGCAGTGGCATACTCACAGCCACCGTGGCCTAGACCTACTGGGCTCAGGTGATCCTTCCACCTCAGCCTTCCAAGTAGCTGGAACTACAGGCATGTGCCACCACATCTGGCTAATTTTCTGATTTATTGTGGAGATGAGGCCTCACCAAGTTGTTCAGGCTGGTCTTGAACCCCTGGGCTCAGGTAATCCTCTCATATCTGCCTCTCAAATTGTTGGGATTACAGGCATGAGCCACCAGGCCTGGCCTCCTCTCACTTCTAAGAGTCACCCTCTCAAACTTATCTCTTTAAAAGCCAGCTGGGCTCAGTGGCTCAGCCTGTAATCCCGCGCCTCGGGAGGCCGAGGTGAGTGGATTGCCTGAGCCCGCGGGTTCGAGACCCACCTGGGCAACTTGGCGAGACCTCATCTCTACAATAAATCCAAAAAATAATTAGCCGGGTGTGGTAGTGCTTGCCTGTAGTTCCAGCTACTTGGAAGGCTGAGGTGGAAGGATCACCCGAGCCCAGCAGGTCGAGGCTGTGGTGGTGGGAGCGGCCACTGCATTCCAGTCTGGGCGACGGAGTGAGACTCCAACTCAAAAAAAAAAAAAAAAAAAAAAAAGTCTTAGAAAGTAGAGGGAAGAAAAAAAAAGACAATGTCATTCCATGTGATGGAGTAGTATACAATGAAAACTCCTCTGCCACTAGCTTTAGTGTATTTCATTCCACAAAAACAAACTCTGAGTCTCTGAAGCCTTGAACTCAAGCCACTAATAACGTCACCCAAATTATGCACTTGCATCCTGGCTTGTGATTGCCTCCCTCCTTCACAAAGTCCCTTAAACGGCTTCAGGAATCCAGAGGTAGGATCAAGGAGTGGAACAGTGAGATGACTGACGGGAAGGGAACGTCTTCATTCTGAGGGTTCACTGAACCCCAGAGATGTGACAGGAGTGGTATCCCCTCCCCCAGAAGCTGGAACAATATGAAGACAATTATAGTAGTGGCAACACAACAAAATTAGGCCAGGAGAGGTACCATGCAGTTCTCCCTGCCTGGAGTGCCCTTCCCTGACCCCGCCCCTAAGGAAAATTCTACCCACCCTGAAGGATGTGCTCACTAGCTACTCCAGGAAGCCTTTCCTGATCTTCCTCTTCCTCTCTCTTTCCTCTTCTCCCTCTCCTCCATCAGTGCATGTCAGAATTCATCCTGACTTCCTCTATAATGTCAGGCTACTTGGCACTCCATCCTTATCAGGGCAGGTGCTCCTGACTCACTATGGAATTGCCTCCCTATAAAACCACTGCCAATTGAAAATATCATAAGTTAAAAATGCTTTTAATGTACCTAATCTACTGATCATCATAGCTTAGCCTAACCTTTTTGTTTGTTTGTATTTGCTTTTTGTTTTTTTCAGACAGGGTCTCACTCTGTCACCTAGGCTGGAGTGCAATGGCACCATCATAGCTCACTGAAGCCTCAAACCCTTGGGCTTAAGCAATCTGCCCACCTCAGCCTCCCAAGTTGTTGGGACTACAGCACCACCATGTCCAGCTAATTTTAAAATTTTTTGTAGAGATGGGGTCTCACTATGTTGCCCAGGCTGGTCTCAAACTCCTGGCCTCTAGTGATCCTCTTCCCTCAGCCTTCCAAAGTGCTGGGATTATTGGCATGAGCCACTGTGCCCAGTCTTAGCCTAGCCTATGCTAAATATGCTCAGAACACTTAACAATAGAATACATTTGGGCAAGTTATCTGGCAACACATTACATTGTAGAGTACCAGTTGTTTACCCATGTGATCACGTGACTGACTGGGAGCTGTGCCTTGAGCTGCACCAGAGAGTATCATACCACATATTGCTAGCCCTAGAAAGGGTCAAAATCCAAAATTTGAAGTATGGTTTCATATTTCAAAATATGTGTATCACTTTTGCACCACTGTAAAGTTGACAAGTCGAAAATCAAGTCATTAGAAGTAGAAAACTGTCTGTATTTAAGTGTGTCTTGCTAATTTTTGTCTCCCACACACAACAAGGCAATTTGAGGTTGGAGACCAAACCACCTTCCCCCCTGTATTCTCCCAGCACTAGGCAAGGTGCCTATTCCGAGTGTAGTGTCTTCACACATACTGTTCCATCTGCCCCAGACACTTCCCACTTCTCCATTTACCCACCAATCCTAACCTAGTTTGCTCCCACTTGTTAAGAGGGGAACAGCAAGCCCCCTGCTCCTTGTGCACCCATTCGCAGGCACTCCCAAAGTGATATTTATGGCCTTTTGTCCCACTCTGACTTACTCCTCCGCCCTAGGACAAGGAATGTCTTACTTGATTGGAGTGTTTGCAGAAAGAGATTAAGCACAGCCAGGCCAGCTCTTATCTCACTCCTAATATATGTCCTCCTGTCTCAACATTAGTCATACTTTGGATTATAATAAACACATCACTTCCCTAGGAACACTTCCCTAATTGTTGGAATTGGCTGAGTCCTCCTGCACATTTTATGTATATAAGGGGGACCCCCCAAAATGGAATTTATTTATAAAAAATTGTATATTTATTCTTACACATTTAAACTTCAGTCACCTTCAAGGTACTCTCCGTTCGATGTAATACACATATAGAGATGCTTTTTCCACTGCTCAAAACAGTTTTTGAACTTGTCAATTTAGATGTCTTTTAGTGCCACTGCTGTTTTTTGTCTCACCTCTTCCACATTGCATCCATCAGCAAAACATTTCCCTTTGAGGGCTTTTTTTTGTTCATCAGGGAAACAAAAAAAAGTTGCTTGGGGCGAGACCAGATGAATAGGGAGGGTAAAGCACAGGGGTCATGGTGGTTTGGGTAAAAAACTGCTGAACACTCAGCACGGTGTGGGTAGGTGTGTAGTCATTGTGGAAGAACAGTCGCTTGTTTGCCACAACTCGGGTCTTTTCTTCAGCAAACATGATGCAACCTTCTCAAAACTTCCAGATAAAAATTTTGGTTCCAGAGGAACAAATTCCAAGTGTACTACAAGGGGCCCACACTTCAAAAAATAATTTCGGTTTTGGGGGGTTCCCTCACTCATGTGCATGTGAGTACATATATATGTGTGTGTGTATATGTAGAGAGAGAAAGAGAGAGACACACACACACTTTTTTCTTCACTTATCCAGTAATACATTTGCTTGTAGGATTGCTTTCTTAAACTTTTTGTTATAAAAAATTTCAAACATATACAGAAGCAGATAAATAGTATAATACATCCCTCACATACCCATCAACCAGCTTCATCAATTATCAACCTATGCCCAATTTTATTTCATCTATATCCCTACCTACTGTTTCACCATGATTTATATATAGTGAAAACTCAGGTGAGGTCTTGCCATACTGAATATTTTTGAAGCTTGTGGCATTACAGTTTCACTTTACAAGCAGGCAGGTTTTGTTTTTGTTGTTGTTGTTGTTACAGACAGGGTCTCCATCTGTCAGCCAGGCTGTAGTGCAGTGGAACTCAATGCAGCCTTGAACTCCCAGGCCAAGTGATCCTTCCACCTCAGTCTCCTGAGTAGCTAGGACTACAGGCATGTGCCACCATACCTGGCTAATTTTTCAAAAAAATTGTAGAGACAAGGTCTCACTATGTTTTCCAAGCTGCTCTTGAACTTCTGGCCTCAAGTGATCCTCCTTCCTTGGCCTCCCAAAGTGCTAAGATTATAGGCATGAGCTATTGTGGCAGCTAGCAGGCAGTTTTAAGGGATGCATACCTACTAGGGAAAAGAAGAGACAGCCTTTTATCAGAATGCCAAAAAGGTTTATGGACAGGCTGTAGTTAACCATAGGAAATAACCAGACTTCCAGGTCTCCTGTTATATCCCTTCAGGTTTATGACTACCTGGAAAAAATTATTTTATTTATTCATTTTAGAGACAAGGTCTTACTCTGTCGCCCAGCCTGGAGTGCAGTGGCACAATCATGGTCGACTGCATGCTCAATCCCCTGGGTTCAAGGAATCCTCCCACCTCAGCCTCCTGAGTAGCTAGAACTATAGGAGCACACCACCATACTTGTTTTTTTTTTTTTTGTAGAGACGAGGTTTTACTATATTGATCAGGCTGGCCTCAAGTGATTTTCCCACCTCGGCCTCCTAAAGTGCTGGAATTACAGGCATGAACCACCCTACCTGGTCTCAGTAAACTTTAAAAAGGCACTCTTCCTCTAGGTACAGGTAGCCCCATGCCAACTGGGCACAGCTTGGTGAGCAGGGCACCTGCTGGATTTCAGTCCCTACTTTGTCCTTCAGTCAGGGGCCTTCCTGCCAATCAGTGACTAACCTGCCAAGCTGTGGCCTGTGTTCAACAATACAGCAATAAGCTATTAACTACTCCTGTTTAGGTTGCTGAATTTCCTTATTTTTGCCAAACTTACATTCTTTTAAACTTGAGAGTTAATAATGATATGAAATTGATTTCTCAAAAATACAGCAAGAAGTTTTCTTGACCAAAAGATGTCTATTCTCATTAGAAGCATTTTTTCTCCCATCTGAGTTTCCATATTACTTCTTTTCAGTTCACAACATCAACAAGCTTCCTGTTCTTTTTGCTTCAAGTCACATTTCTGCAGTGCACCACACTACTCCTAAGCTTCTTCTGAAAATTCCAGTTTCTCAGTATCCATATTGGTAAGGATATTCTCCGGGGAAGGGTTGAGAAGTGGAATTTGTGATTTAATCACTTTAGAAATGGGTCATATCCCTAAAACTGTTAACTTGGGAACTCCTGCATATTTTAAATTAAGAAGCTTTGAAACTATTAAGGATTCCATGAAGACTTTATGTATTTATTGATTTGTTCATCCATTTATTGAGTGCTAAGTACTGAGCACTCAATACTGTGGGGAAAACAGAGATGAATGAGATGTTGTGCATGTCCTTGAGTTTCTCATAGCTTAAAGACACAGACAAAAATAGACATTTTATGATACATGATACAGTGGGTCTAACAAACACATTCCAAATGCTACAGCAGTTCAGGTAAGGGAGAGAATCCCTCTGGTTACTAGGACCCGGGAAAGCTCTATGGAAGTGGCTTTTAAACTAAGCTTGAAGACCGGATCAAATGACATGAGTTGGGGAGAAAATTACAGGCCTGTGGGGTGGCACTGACAGTATTTGAGGCGAGGAGGAATGTGATCTGATTTGACTCAAGTGTAGATTATAATAATCATGATGACAATAATGATGAGAGTAATTATTTACTTAGTACCTCCTATGGGCACAAAGTGTTTCCAATCTACAGAAAAGATAAGTCTCATTATTCCCTTTACAGATAAAAAGGTCTTCATCTTAGAGAAGTCACATAACTTGCCCATGTTTATTTAGCTGTTAAGTGGTAGTGTTGAGAGTCAAAGGCAAATCTGTCTAAATCAAAAAGCCCCTGTTCTTTCTACTGTACTACTGTCCTCTTAGTTGGGTGAGGTGGTGTGTACCTGTATTCCTAGGTGCTCAGGAGGCTGAGGCAGAAGGCATTTGGCACTTGAGTTTGAGACCACAGTGAGCTATGGTTATACCACTGTACTGTAACCTGGGCAACAGAGCAAGACCCTGTCAAAAAAAAAAAAAGTTTGAATTTTATGCAGTAGATTATGTAAAGGAAAAAACAGGAGAAAGTTCAGCCAAAGGGATGTCTTTTGAGGATGAGGGATAAGGATGATTTTACTCTTGTGGTTGAGTTCTGCACCCTAAGTTCTATGTGTAAATGATTGGCACAGGTGGGAGAAGAGCATGCTTGGATTGGAAAAGATGGTTAAATAAGATGTTTCTCTGAAAAATATTGCCCTTAGCTGGACGCTACCATAAAAAAATTATGATGATGACAGTAAGTTGGTGTCTTTCCTGAATGTCAACCACAGGCCAAAAAATTATGTCATCTCTGATGCTCACGATGACATGTAGCTCAGTTGTGTGATCTGTCACCTTGATGGAGTGTAAGAAACAGAGGTGTAGAGCCAGAAAGAATTTAGTGAACTCCTGCCCCCCCCTTTCTAGTTATTGAACTTGAAGCAGGCTATTTGATATTTGTGAACCTCAAAATCCCTGTCTGTAAAATGTGTATTCATACATATATCGTGGAGTTGTTGCGGATGTTAGGGAAAATGAACTTCTGTTGCATTTTATGACAAGAGGAATAACTAAGTAATACCAATAAATTCTATCACAGAGGCAAGGATATTTCTGACTTTGCCTAAATATAAAATGTGATAATGGCATGACAAAAATATGAATAATCATAGTATCAAAATTTAGTCTACCTTAATGAAGGTTGTTCTTTCCTTTACAAAAAGAATTTTGTATCAAAAAAGGCAATGGAGTATATAATGCTGCATTTAAATACATTTTGAGGACCGAGATCATATATATCAGAGTATATAACATCAAAATATTGCTAAAAATTATTGGTTTTAGAACCTCATAAAAATACAACTAATTCTTACTATGTTGAAATATGCTTTTACATCCATTGTATTAATGCAGCTGTCTGGCTTTTTAATGATAGTTTTAAATTCTTTTTGAGAAAAAAATCAGTACATCAAAAGTAGGTCATGCTGTGCATAGATTTCTTTTGCTAGTTTGATGTGTGCTTACATAGTAGATTGAAAGTTCAGTGTTCTCAGAATGAAAAATGGATGATCTGACATCTATGAGTATATCGAGCATCAGAAATATAAACCTCTGTTGAAAGTATTGCTGCAGTTGTTTTGAAGGTAATAGTCTTGCAAAAGAACACTTGTCTAGAAGATTTTGTTTTTGTAAACAGGCTGTTCTAATTGAGACCCTTGTGTGGAAACCTCCCAGAGGGAAATCCTATAATTGGTGAGAGCAGGGAGGAGTACAGGGAGTGTACAGCTTGCCAGATAATTTCATATTCCTGTAATCCTTGCCCCTAATGCTTTAATTGATCTCATACCTTATCCCAGGACACAGCATCAATTGTCATTTGACTTATTCAAAGAAATATTTAGAATGACTCTTAAGCATATGCAATCAGCCTTGTCTTTAGGATGTACTTATGCTCATCTTTTAAAATGTCAAATAAGTATTCCTGGAATACGTTTCTATTGAACAAGATCTCGACTGAATTATCAGTAGGGTTACCTGATTTGTAAAACAGAAAACAAAAATAAACACATAAACTACAAAATGGGGAAATTTTTAAAAAAATTCTTTTTAGGACATTAGGACAAAGTACTGAAAAATAAATCCACCCTGTAAGATATTTTGTCACATTTGCCCTGGAGTAAAGTTTGCACAAGGTAAAGTTTTAAAATGTCAATAAATGTGTGCAATGAACTGACTAGTTTCTCCTTAACTTACAAGCTAAATCTGAGTAATTTTTAAAAACATAGATACATGCAAATGCTACGAAATCCTTCATTGTTCTTATTTTCTTACTATTCAGATATTCCTGAATTTTTAAAAAATTATACATCTTAACCTTAGAATTTATCTTATTTTACGAATTTCTGTCATGTAAGTAGTCATAAATTAGGATGCACAAAAGGTACAAAAATGGTCATTGTGTAACATTACTTATAGGGGTAAAAATATTGTAAGAATTTTAAATATCTAATAATAGGAGAATGCTTAAACACATTAGTCTAGACTCATAAGTTGGAATATTAGGTAGCCATTAAAAGTGAACTTTTCAGGGAATTGTTGACAACTTTGGAAAATTCTCAGGGTTTGATATAAAGAGTATAATGAAAATTATGTACACAGTATCTACCTAACTTTTTTAAAATGTCAAAATATGTTTGCTTAAAGCGATTGGAAGGAAATACATAAAAATATAACTGCCTTTTTGGGGCAATGGAATTTGGGGTAATTTGTTTTCTTCATTGTCCATTCATTCATTTGTTCATCCAACAAACCTTTGTTGAGAAACTAACATGTGAGAGACACCAATACTAAGTCTGCATATTCAATGGGGAGTAAAATTAAATGGCTTCTGTCATGATCATGCTTTCAATTTAGCAGGGATGGTTTTCAGCAAATCAATTTTTGATATTAAACAACAAAAAAACCACACACAAATAAATGTGAAATTACAACTGTGAGAAACGCTAAAAAGGAAGAGAATACAATAGGGAATCTCACATAATTTGGGGTTTAGTTTACTGAGGAGCTGATGTGTGCATTAAAATTTGATGTCTGGGTAGAAGATTTAAGCAGGCACTTGGGGGGAGGAGGAGTCAGAGAGCATTCCTTTGCAAAGGATCAGCATTGTAAAGCTCCTGCAGTAGGATAGAGCATGGTACCTTTGAAGAAGTGAAAGGAGGCCACGTGTGGTGGTGTAGAAAGAGGGCTTGGGGGGAGTGATATAAGATTTTTTAAAAAATTTTCACTCTTCTTGGTCAGGCATGGTGGCTCACACCTGTAATCGCAGCACTTTGTGAGGCCAAGGTGGGAGGATGACTTGAGGCAGGAGTTCCAGACCAGCCTAGGCAGCATAGAAAAACCTTGTCCCTACACACAAAAAATAAAAAAAAATTAACCATGTGCAGTGGTGCACACCTGTAGTCCCAGCTACTCGGGAAGCTGGGGCAGAAGGATTGCCTGAGCCCAAGAGGTCGAGGCTGTGGTGAGCAGTGATCTTCAGCTGGGAAGACAGAATGGGATCTCAGCTAAAAAAAAAATCACTTTTTTGCAATGTGGAAAAGAAATTAGAGGAGAAGCAGAAGCAGAAACGGGAAACCTGGCTGGGGAATTACAGCAGTGGGACAGGTAAATGGTGATGGTAGATTGGATTGAGGTGCAGGTGGTGATGGAGGATTCAGTGGATGAATTCAAGATGAACTTAGGTGGTAACAATGACATAGACTTAATGCTGGATTATAAATGGGGGTGGAGTAGCAGGGAAAGACTGAAGATGAATCTAAGACTTTAGTTTGAGCAACTGGTTGAAAGGTGGTGCTAGTCATTGACATAGATATAAGGGAAGATAATCAGTATAATGTGTTTGTCATAGGACATTTTAACATGAATTGCCTTTGAGACATCCAAGTGGAGATAGCAGTAGGCAGTTGGGTAGGTGAGTCTTAAATCCAGAAGAGTTTGAGTTCATTTACTCTCTTATTCTTGGTGCCTGGCACATTGTGGGCATCCAGTAAATATTTGTAGAATAAAGGAATGAATGAATAGCCTGGAGAAATAAAGTTGGGAGGTCATTGGCTATGGTTGGTAACTGAAGTCCTATTGGATGAAGTCCCTAAGAGCAGATTATAGAATGTGAAGAAAAGATGACATTAAAAAGCCCATTAGATACTTTGGGAGGCGGAGGTGAGAGGATTGCCTGAGTCCAAGATGAGGTCTTGCAAGATGGGCAACTTGGCAAGACCTCATCTCTACCAAAAAAAAAAAAAAAATTAGCCAGATGTGGTGGCATGCACCTGTAGTTCCAGCTACTTGGAAGGCTGAAACGGAAGGATCGCCTGAGCCCAGCAGGTTGAGGCTGTGGTAGCCCAAATGAGCATGACACTGCACTCCAGCCTGGGTGACAGAGTGAGACTCAGACTAAAAAAATTTTTAGAAAATCCTCCATTTAATAGCTTTGGAGGAGAAGAAAAAGGACACAGAAAAGTAGAGAAGTAACAGGAAAACAACTTTAGAGACTGGCATGCAAGCCAGGAGCATGTCAAAAGTGCTGGTAAGTCATGTAAAGAGAGGACCAAAACACTTTTTTTTTAGATACTGAAAACTTTCAGAGACCTTAGCAAGAGCTAATTTGGTAAAGGGTGAGTGGGAGGTAAGGGGAGAAGGGGGTAAGAATGATATCTAAAAGGTGATATGGAAGTAAAAGGAAGTTATCATTATTATTGTTGTTATTATTGTTATTTTAATTGCCAGAGATTTGATTTTGGTTAGATGACACTGGGAACGATGGATTGAGATTGTGTATGTGTGTATGTGTGTGTGCATGTATGTTTGTGTGTGTGTGTGTGTGCACGTGAGAGAGAGAGAGAGAGAGATTTGAAAATACAAGAAAAATAAGAAATAACCTATTATACAAATTTCCTGTGAAAGTCAGAGAAGATAAAATTTAATGCTATCATAAGTCTTAAAGGAATACTTTTGAGGATAATAAATAAAAGCTAAGGAGGAGAGTTAGTTCTTAGGAGATGGACAGTTTCTCTTTTCTAACAGGTGAAAGAAAGGGAAGGATAAATAAATATATATGTATGTATATCTTATTTTCTCACTATATATAGTGAATGTATATATACATATGTATATAATATACAGAAGGTGCCAAAAATGCATACATATTTTAAGAAGGGAACAAACTATAAAAATTGTAATATTCAATATATACCAATAACAAAAGATGAACACAAGTCACATTTGACTTCTGCACTTACAAGATGTGTTCAAAGTGGTTACCATCAGTAGACACTTCTGATTATGTTGAACATCTCTTAAAAAAAGGTGTATACTTTTTTTTGGCACCCTCAGTGTGTGTGTGTGTGTGTGTGTGTGTGTGTAAAGAAAATGGGTTGATGTATACATAGCAATATAGTCTCTCTTCCTCTATGAAGTAGAAACATCCATCATCTCTTGGGAGACAGTGAGGAGATATAAAAATAGAAAAATTGGAGGATTGAGAAAAATGAGGTTACTTTAAATAGTCATCTTAGAGAGTGAGCATGATGTGGTCTGTGAAACATCATAGGGAGGTCTGGAAGAAGTGATGGCCCATGTGAAGGTGGCACTATGAATGCACAGTGATGTTAGTCTGCCCTGGTGGTTGACTTCCTCCAGCAGTGCTCAGCCACTCGAGGATGGAACAGAGGAATAAACAGTTGAATTCATTCAGATGTTGAATTTTTGCCATGCCAGTGAGATGTAATGCCAGAGGAGCAAAAGAATTCGGAATACTGGTGGGAATTTTTCTTTCATGAAGGACCATGAAACCTAAGCTGGATAACAAGATATGTGAGGGAAGGAGAGGGCTTCTAATGGAAAGAGATCAAGGGACTTGTGTTTTCAAGGAGATGGGGGCTTGGTTACACTTTGTAGCAGTTGAACAAGCAAGTTGGACACGTAGACGTTTTTGTCAAAGAATGAGATTCTTGAATAAGTAACTTTGGCTGTGAAGTAGTTAGGTGGTGAGAAGGACTTTTTTATACTTTTCTGTGTTTTCTAATATCTCTATAATATTTATTTCTGGCTTTTATAATCACAAAATGCTATAGAAATGAAAGACATTCTCCTTTTGCTGTCAATCTCAGTTGATATTCTGAACTCCTAAGCGAACGGGATTCTAGAGAAAAAGGAATGAATAGTGAATACAAATCTTAGATAGATTAAAATGTATAGGTAGAATTCAACAAAATTTTCTGAGTTCCAAAATTCATTTGAGATTTTATATCTTCCACTCCCCAGGACAATTGTCTCTAAGAAACTACTTCCAGCCTGGATATTTTGCTAGTTCAGGAACAAAGAGCCATTCTCCCAGACTGGTTCACAATGGCTACTTCTTGGAGAAAAGGGGACATATTCTGTTCTTGTCACTGGGTTTGGGACTGAAAAGGAGCATTATTGTTTTCAAATTTTTTTGAGGATAATGGTGAAATGGAAGAGATTTTAGTGGCATCATCATTTTATATCACACCTGTGATATATCAGTATTAGGGGTCATAAATTCAAAAGGAATCTTCTCTTAGTGGGGACTTAAAGATTATCTAGTTCAGGCCGGGCTCGGTGGCTCAGCCTGTAATCCCGCGCCTTGGGAGGCTGAGGTGAGTGGATTGCCTGGACCCACGGGTTCGAGACCCGCCTGGGCAACTTGGTGAGACCTCATCTCTACAATAAATCAAAAAATCAGCTGGGCG